>OMNM01048896.1:0-18049 GCA_900302745.1 Parablennius parvicornis
CAGCGGCCTGTCGTGGGAGGATTTGCTCCATCCACTGTACCAGAAGTACAAGAACCACATCACCTGGGGGGATCAGGACCTCCTCAACATTATCTTCCACTACAATCCAGGTACGCTGCTTCTCTGTGAAATACACACCATTCAGCTCGTATTCCAAAACTGTGCATAACAAAAAAGCCTGCACCACGAGTCTGGCTGGGTAAACACACGGGGGCCGAGGCTGCAGGCGGCAGCAGATTGACTTCCAGCTGCAGCGGACAGATGTGGGCATTAAGCGTTCAGAGCCATCGGCGGAGCTGGCGTCGCCGGTGTTTACTCGACAGAGCGTCTGTCTGCTGCGCTGACGCTCCGAGCTCTCTGCTGTCACAGGAAGAACATTTGAATTTAGGCCCTTTTTTACACAAGAACGATCTTCTAGGAATTCGGTATCGCTTGAGTAACACATGCGGCACTTTGATAACGATCACTGTGCAAACGGGACCGGAGAGGAAAGCTTGTGTTTTCTCTGTGGAGGGACGAGATGAGGTTTCAAAAACATTTCCCCTTGGAAGCCGGTTTCAGGGGCTCAAAACACTGTTATCCCGTAAACAACAGAAGTTTACCACAGCCTGAGTACAACAGCTTTGATCTGTGTTAGAAACGGCAATGCTCAGTGTGTTGTCGCTCATTTCTATCAGAACCAGCTTTAACTTCCGCAGCAGTTTAAGCTGTTGTATCAGACCGCACCAGTTATCCACGATGCCGGCACAGTTATGGAGAATGTCTGACACGATTTGATCCTTGTCACAGTCTCTCTGATCCTCACGCATTTTGTTATTCATTTTCATGTGCGTGTTCACGTCTTCATTCTCATAAATCATCATTATGAAGCAAGTGTCTTTTATTTTAGTCCCCGTTTTTACAAAATGTGTCAAGTACAAAGGCATCAACTTTGCGTTTTCATTTTAGAAAAATTTACATTTTACATGACGTTTTGAAAACAATGTCTGTTTAAATGGAAATTGCAGAAACAGAGCATTTTCAAAAGGTTGTGTTTCTCGAGGTTTCAAACAGCCAAAACGCTCCAAAAGTTTTATGATTTCACTTGAAAACGTCATGTGAACGGTGCCAGGATCAGTTCAAGTCTGCACAACACAACAAATCAAGCAGGCGTAAAATAAAGGTCTGAGCATTTATATGGAACGTTTCTTTGTTCAGTATATTTCAGCAACGGAGCCACAGAAGGTGCCTTTTTTTTTTTCCCAAGAATTGTGGACTTTTTGAAAAATAACACAGACATAGATTAACCATAAGTCCTGGAAACGGCAGCTTGGGTCCTCCATGGGACCAGATGTAGCATTGAGCGTTGGCCATGTCAGTATTTTTCATTCTTGAAACCCTTTTCATAAATACAGCCCAATGCAGATCCAAAACAATCCAGTAAGAGCTACAATTTTAAAGATGCTCACAATTTTGTTCTTGTCAAGCTCCATTGAGTTTCAGTATTCTGCATCTTAACGCATCAATCCTGCAGGACAAAATGTTCACTTGCTGTCTAATAGAACAGGGTAATATAGAAGTAAATATGTAATCGTCACATAATTAAATCAGGCTAATTTAAGGAGCTAAAAAGTGAACATACATGAGAGTGAAATATAGGGCGTAGCATAGGATGAAATGTTTCCTGGCAGCAGTGACTGGAAATGTGTGTTCAGCCTCTTCCTGCAGTTCTCTGGGAAGTTAATGTAGTTTCTGCATGTTCAGTTTGGACTCGGGGGACAGAAAGCAGACCTGCTCTATTCGACGCTTCATAATATAGCAGAAGATCAGAAATGGAAACTGCAATATTTTAAAGTCTGTAGGAGACTCTTTTCTTTAATGAAGATGCTCCAACACTCTTTTCAATGTTTTACTAGTTTGTTCTTAAGTCAAGTCTAAGTCTGAGGGAGAGTTGGCAGAAACGCTCAAGGAAAAAGAACAAACATGGTGTAGTTATTGAGAGTGAGGGGAGGAGAAGGTTGTAACAACCAGAGGTGTACAGATATAAAGCACTAAGATTTCCATCATGTGGGAAAAGATGACGGATATGGTGTGACACAAGCTGCTTTGAATCCCCCCCTGCTGATGTTTCATCACCAAGTGTCCCTGAAGAAGCTCCTTCATGCCAAACTGCTCCGTTTTTTTTTTTGTTTGTTTGTTTTTTTTCAGGCCGGTCATCCAGTGAGAAACATGGGAGCAGCTGAAACGCTGAAATACCATGACATCTGGAAGAGCCGCAGACTTTTTGACAGGGCTCATTGTTAAAAAGCAAAGCGGAAGAAATGCAAGCATGTGGCCAACTTGCCACGTCTTCACGTGCAGCATGCAACTTCCCTTATAAGAAGAAATAAGTCCCTTAAAGTAAACCAACTTACGTCAAAAGAGTAAAGAATTAATCGACTGAATGTGTCGGCAATACTTTAAAAAAGCTTAAGAGGCATTTCTTATTAGTTTATATCAAATATTTATATTTACATACTCTATAATAACTAATTGCTGTATGTTCACCAGATATCATGCAGCACTATTTCTTTCACAGTAAATCCAGTCCAAGACCTCAGAACTAGACCGAACCCGATCAGCTGCTGTCTGATGATTAGGCCCCGTTTACACGGACGAGGTTTTCAAGTGAAAATGGAAAACTTTTGTTGCATTTTGGGAGTTTACACAAAGACGCTGCTTGGAGCCACTGAGAAGGCAATATTTTGAAAACCTTCCAACCGCGTGGAAACAGGGATAAAAAAAACCCAACTTTTTGAACTTTTAGACCCCGTCTCCTTTAAATTCTCAACTTTTTGAAAGCACTCTGACTCCATTTACATGGGGGAAAAACACAAGTTTTCTGAAATGCTGCGACTCCGTCTCCATGTGAACAGTGGAAAAGACAACTTTACTGAAATGCTGCATGCACACAACGGCCATGGTAAATAGTTCTTCTGCACATGCACAAGTAGATGGACAATAAAAACAATGTTTGCCACCAGAGTGTCGTGACTCCCCGTCAATATTCTCCTGGGACTTATTGAGTCACTCATAATAACAATCCAACTTTGTTCTCTGACCATACGAATATCCGTATACTCCCATTGTTCTTGTTTATAGCGTATCGTTTCCTGTGCACGTGTCTGTCTGGTTTCATCACAAAAACAACCAACAGCACCCACTAGTGGTCCAACATGAAAACGAAATCGTTATCATTGTTTTTCAATGCAGTAACAGTGGAATTCATTTGAAACGATGTAGTGTAAACTGGACCGTAAAGAGAGTCTGATCCTTCCTCTGCTGGTGCCAATGAATTTCACAAGCTGTGTGTTTGATTGTTGTTTCAGGAACGTCGTGTTCTCATGCAAATAAGTCGGAGAGGGCATGTGGTAGCATCTACATAGCTAATTAGGATTATCTGATTTATCACTGCAGTGACAATAACTCATTCTGAACGGCGGCCCGTTGTATGAACAGCATTATTCTGCAGTCTGCGAGTGAATGCAGAGGAGTGTGTTGCCAGAATGTTTTTTGTTGTATTTACAACATTAATTTCCTCATTTGACCTTGTAATCTGTAAATAAGGACTCACACTCCTGAAATGTGTTTTCATACTTTTGCTCTACAGATGCAACCTGACGCAATCGAAGAATTGCTATCAAATATTTAAGCCACAATCCTCTCTCTGTCGTCATGGCAACGACATCTGAGATGTGAAAGCGTAACGTTTTGGCAGAATGGATTACTAATATTATGTCCTTGTGTGTCCTTCCAGAGTGTCTCTTCATCTTCCCCTGCCAGTGGAACTACCGGCCGGACCACTGCATGTACGGGAGTAACTGTAAGGCGGCCGAGGAGGAGGGCGTGTCCATTCTCCACGGTAACCGCGGGGTGTACCACGACGACAAGCAGCCAGCGTTCAAAGTCGTCTACGACGCAATACGAGACGTGAGTTTTTCCGGGTTTGAGTTCGAGCCCCGAGGTGCTGGGGCTGGAGCGGAGCGCACTCTGCCGAAACACAAACATGCAGGTTTGAGGGAGGGAACAAAAAAAAACATTTCTAATCAATTTTAACCTCTTCTGCACATTTTTGATCCTGTGTTTGGATGTTTGATCATTCCTGAAGTACCGCAGATTTACCCTTTAAGGGGCAAATTATCATATTTGGGAACACTTTATGTCTTCTTCTAAACCACGGGTGTTAAACATAAGGCCCATTTTCCAAAACCGGAACGCAAGAGGTTCGAATCCAGCCAAACCACCAAGCTAGAAAACATAAATTTTTTTTTTTTTTTTAAATACGTTTCTTAAGAGTAGCGGACACAACACAACGCTGAGACACGAGCTGAGATTTCTGTGATACTGCTGTGACAGCTAGCAAACTAGCATTAGCTTCAGTGTCAGGTGAATTTGTAAAAAAAAAAACCCATAATGCAACAATTATAGTAGAATTATTTTTTAGACATCTCACTGCTTTTTGCACCGGAAGGTTTCATGAAATGTTAAGACTTTAGTTATTTTTAGTAATAATTATTAGTATTGGTGAAAATATAGACTTTTTCATCACATATATTCTGCGCCATCACAAAGAAAAACCTCTCAACCACCAAGTCCCAGGAGAATTTGGACTTGGAGTCATGACACTCTGGAGGCAAACATTGTTATTGTGCCTCTACTTGCACATGTGCACACAAACTGTTTACTACAGTGCAGGAACAGCAGCAACATTTCAGAAAGGTTTCACCTTGTGAGAAATTTTCAGAAGTTGGTTTTTCAATTACTCCAAGCACCACTGTTGTGTAAAACAAACCACAATGAAAGTTATACATTTTCACTTCAAAGCACTATATAAACAGGGCACTTGAAAATAGGAACTATCTAACTTTCCAGTTATTTCTGAAAGCACCATAAGTTTTCTCTGTGTTTTCAGTCCATTCGAGAGATGGAAGAAAGTGAATCGGCCCCAGGATGATATTTTCCTGTCTCTTTAAGGGCTCCCTGCAGCTCAGAGAAAGAGCGTCTTTGCCTGTTTACTGTGTCATGCAAATTCTCTCCTCTTTGCTGGCATTAAACAATCTGGGTCAGTTTTTAAATTTAGAATTTGTTTTCCTGCACCAGTTGAGTTGGTTCCCTCTGCTCCGCCGAGATAAGCCTCTTAAAGACGGAGCCGGGTCGTAATTTATGATTAATAGCCAGCCCAGCCCCGCCCCCACTGGCAGAATTTGTTAATGACGTTTAGCGAGTGATATGTTACATTAGGAAAAAGAGAAAAATCATGATGAGAGGTCGCTGTGTCCGCAGTTTCCCTTTGAGGACAACATGTTCCAGTCGCTCTTCTACCCCATCCAGACCAAGTTCCTGGACACAGTCAACACGCTGTGCGGACGCATTCCCCAAGTCTTCCTCAAGCAGGTGGAGAAGTCGATGAGGAAGATGTTCGAGGAGAAAGTGGTACATCACGTCAGGCCACACAAGTAAAATGAGGAGGGAGGAAGAGGACTCTTTTTCTGGAGTAAAGATGTGGAAAACAAACCAAACGCTGACCACACAAGGTTTCGACCTGTTGCCATCTTTATTCCTGCATGCCTGATGCTGATAAAAAACAGCAACTGACTGAGACTGTTGAAAAACAGCAGTAACAGACTGAGTTATTGCTTCTTTTCCATCTTCATTCATAAAACTATGCCGTCATCTCTTGTGTAAAAGAAAAACTTTTTACTTTTCCTCTGGAACATTTTTTTTTTCACACACAGGTAACATGGGAAAACTACTTGAAACAGTAGATTCACAAACCACTCCTCTAAAATCGTGAATGTTCTACCTTGTAATGTGAGTCTGTGTGAATGAGAAGACTTTGTGGTTTGTTCCGCAGCTGCCAAATGAAACCACTGACAGTATTATTAAATACAGCACAGCAGTAAAGAAAAACATTTAAAGAAAAAAGTTGGAAAAAACGCTAAATGTTGAGTATCGAATGTGAAAATGCACTTTGAGAATGATATTAGGACTGGATTTTATTTGTACACATGTAAAATGCAAGATTTTCTTACTGAATCAAAACCAAAAGTGCTAGCAGTTAGAAAAGAGAATCATATCACAAGTGATTATGTGCCATATAAATGTTTGTCTGCCATGTTTACTGTTGAAATCAGTCCCTCCAGGATCTCTCTGCATTCTTCTGTGATTATTTTTCAGCAAAAAAATGGATTAAGCTGCCAGATTTCTCTAAATTTGCTGAATTTTATTTATTTTCTCCCAAATTGAATAAAAAAAAAGTGAAATTGCAATGACGTGGCCAGAAAATGGTGTTGTAGTGATGAGCACTGTTGTCGTTGCAAAGAAATCTTGGGTTTGACATGTTTCCTTCACATCATCCAAAGATGTGTTCATGCTCTTGACTGATACAGCACATTATTACACCTTCATTAAAATCTACATTTGTCCGGCGAAACCACTCAAATGTTCACAGAAAACGATGCACTATTAACATTAACAATAGCGAGTACACGGACGTTCCTCATTTCGTATGGACAGACGATGAAGTTGGATTGTCAGTATTGTTAGCATTATTGCTATTTGCGATGGCCGTGGTGCACAGGAGCAATAGCAGTAGCAGCATTTCAGAAAAGCAGAGTGTTTTCAAAAATGTTGTGATTTCAATGGCTCCGAGCACCGTTGTCATGTAAATGGACACCTAAAACACAACGAACGTTTTCCGTTTTCACTTGAACACATGGTATAAATCAGGCTTTATATCAACACTGTATTGTGTTCACTAACATGAAGTGTAGTAAATGAACCACAATATCTATCTCGTATGGATAAAATATGACACATATTTTGAGGTCAATGTCAGAGAAATATTGTCCACATTAACTATGTAATTGCTGCAGTGATGACAATTCATTATACCTTAAAAAAAAAATAAAGTTGAACATTTCATGATGATTGGAGGCCATGTGACTGCAGGACTACTTACAAGCCTCATTTTCCTGAAACAAGAACACAACATAGATTTAATGATAGTTGAGACAGCATGCTTTCTGGCAATGTCAATGCATTGTAAAAAAAAAAAAAAAAAAACACGAAAATGCATCTAAGTGCAAGCACCTGTAAATGTTTTGACATTTCTGGATATTGACGTTAATCACCAGTAGAGATTTCCTGGAGGGGCGTGTGTGTGTGTTTGTGTGCGTGTGTGTGAGTGAGAGAGGGCAAATGTTTAGCTAGTGAGATGATGTGTGTTCTGTTGTGAACACTTTCAACATTACTCTGTAATGATCTACATGTATTGAATCCTTCAACCTGGAAACTGAACGTGTCTGTTTCTAAATAAAGCAATGCAATGTACCATGTCTGCTTCTCCCCACAGCACACAATCTACATCCAGCTGATGTTGGTATACCTGTTTAGCTAGGTGTTTAAATGAAATATCTCGTTAACCAATTGCAACAGAAACTCAACGTATTCACGCAGTTGTTCAACTGCATCTGGACTGGACATACATGTAAATACTTCTGAATTTGGTGAGTGTTCCAGTAGGATTTTCAGTGAGATCCATGATTTCTTGATTCTCAAGAAATCATGGATTAGCAAACAAGAAATAAAGATCCAACAAGCTCTATTGATGGCATGTGGGAGAGGAATGGAGACAAAAGGAATGAAAATATGCAAACTTGGCCCCACTTAAGCAACGTCTCAAGGGAAAATGCATCGTTTTTGCATTTTCATTTCAGAAACCTTTTATGTTTACACAGCAATGTTTTGAAAGTGATGTCTCTTTACTTGGTAATGGCAGAACAGCTGAAATGTAGTTAGCATGTTGGGCCACAGGTGAGAGGTATTGGTTGTTTTTTGTAATGAAGGGGTTCCTATGCTCTTGGATATGGTGATCTTGAATTCCAGCTTGTATAAAGCATTTATTATGAGCCACACTTGTAAGAAGAAGTAGCCAACCGCCAGGAAGTGCAACCTAGATGAAAATGTACAATAACTAATAAATTAGTAACCAGCAAGTCAATACTGAAATTGTTACATGAGGAAAAACAGACATACCTGATGTCTTAAGTCGGGACATTGACCAGTAGCAGATTTGTCATCAAAATTTGCATGATACTTGTGATTTGGATATTTTTTGCACCAGTGACTGATCTCCAATAGAGGTGCAAAATTTGCACGACAGCTATAGGAGACAAAACATGTTCACCACAGTTTAGCCATCAATCAGTTTGAGCTCATCAAAGAAGCTGCCCTCTGCCCCAATTTCCTTCTAATTTCCAGAAACTAAAAGGAAAAGGCTTTGGCACATTGCAACAACTCTTACCACATTTAAAGTGACGCACCCTACGACTTGCTGCATATAATTTCAGATATCTTGTAAACTCCTCTCTTTAGTGTGTTGCAGCTCAGTGAGATCAAAGGTCATGTGGAACTTTGATGAGCTGCTGCTATAAAAAGACGTCACTGAGTGACACACCTTCCAGCTAAAAATAGAATCCCGTGCTCTTAGTGAATCAACAGACAATGAAAGACTGGAGAAGCATTGCGGTGTGTAAATGGTCTCAATAATTCAGATGTCAGATCATAGCTGGCTGAGAATCACACAACAGTACAGAAACATCCAGATGTATTTCTGATATTAAGCTGCAGATCTGAGTGTAAACTCAACACATTATTTTCATGGGCCCTGTTGAATTCAATTCAAATGACTTTATTCAGTGGGCAATTCAAAAGCATACAGAGTAGTTCACATAAAGCATCAAAACACCATAAACGAAATAATAAATATCATCAATACCTATCTAGATTGTTTACTCAACATTTCAAGTGAAAAAGCATTGTTTTTCCAATTTCATTTCAGTAAAGCTTTGTGTTTATGCCACAATTTGAAAATAATGTACGTTTACATGGAAATGGCAGAAACGCTAAAAATTATTTCGTTACCATGTTGGGCCACGAGTTGGCACTGTGGATTGTTTTTATAATGAAACTACACACTGCACAGAGAACAATATGCTATGAACATTAACGACACGTTCACAGATATTTGTATATACAGACGACAAAATCGGATTGCTATTGAGGGTCACTCAACTATAAATTTACAAATTCCGGGGAGAAAATAGACTGCGTTTTCCCGTTTCCCTTTAGGTGGAGTTGAAGCATTTTCAAAAAGTGCCCCCTTGAGAGTTGTTTTCAATGGCTTCAAGCACCATTGTAGTGTAAACAGAGCCCCAAAATGGAATGAAAGTTTGACGTTTTCACTTGAAACCCTTAGTCCTGAATTGAGTAGCATTTAAATGCTAATGTAGCCACTTTCTCCACCATGATCAATCAATCTGCATGGTCGCCAGATTGCCAGAGGAACTGAGCCAATGTTAATAGTGCCTTCAAATTTCAACAACTGTGTGACACTATTATGTTAACGTGGCCCGAAATCTCTGGAGAATGGTTCATGCATCATGGTGAATATTAAAGCTGTTAAAGGCTTAGAAAGGCTTCGAGCAACTTCAAGTCCAATGTCAAATGTTCACAGTCAGAGAGGATTAACCACCATGTTTTCTGCTGTTGTTACTTCCCTGTGATGCATTAAAGACAAACACTCTGGTTTCCTGTTTTTCTCGCAGGGCTTTCCACTTGTCCACAGCTTCTCAAAGCCATTTGTTGATGATGGTATCACTGAGCTAATCTTCTGTTTGACCAGAAAGGTGGGAAACTCTGTTTTATGATGAGTGATGATAAAAACAAAACAACTTATGAGAAGCAACTCAAAATGGGTTTTCTATCATAAATATCAGCATCGTGTCAACACATTTGTAATTGACAGGGTTACAATATCAGTTGATATATGTTTAACTCAACAACCATAAAAATGAAATATATCTCTATTTTTTAGAGAAGGTTCTTTTTCTCGAATCATTTCTTAAAAGAAAGGTAGTAAATTAAAAAGAATTGTGATTGCTGAATGTAAAATAAAATCCCACATGAAAGGTTAATGAATTAATTTTTTACACATTCAACAGACAGTTTTCAACTAAAATAAATGAATTATTTGAATTATCTGTTTAAGTGAAAGTGTTTTGAGATGTTTGGGATGTTTTTAGTTTTACGGAGGTGCCGCTGGCTTCTGCCTGCAGGAGCTTCGCGAGCTGCTCGCGGACGGGCAGTGACCTCACGGCGCCATATTAAACCCCTCCCCCCTCTCGCCCCCTGTCAGCCTGTAGCTTAGCCGCAGCTAGCAGCTAACCGCCAGTCTCCTATTTTTTAACCATCCACGGCACCGACACGGGGCGACGGCGTGATGGAAATTGACTCGCTTCAAGAGGCGCTCAGAGGTGGCTTTTTCTTACTTCCAGAGTTACTATTCCGATTCTGCTCCTGACACGTTTATGTTGATTTGAAATAGTTTATTTTTTTGAATAATAAACGGGTTGTAGCCGACGAGCTAACGTAGCTAAGCTAGCTAGTGCTAACGTCTGTTGGAAACGATTCCACGAAAACAGTTTGCCATCGATCGATTATGTTCATCGGGGAGGAAAGCTGCCTATAAGCGGCTGTGCTCCTGAATCTGACGCCTCTGTCGCCAGCGTTTTTAGCAGCGTGTGAGGCATGTTTGACAGAGACGAGTGTGTCTGCTCGGTGTTTGCTGGTGTTTCGGAAAAACTGGTTTCCTTGTTAACCGATGTCCGACTTCCTTTAGTGGCCGGTGTCGCTGTAATTAAAAGCAGATATTTCAAATCCATAGCTGTCCTGACTAACGTCGATTCACCACATTTACAATTAAGTGTCGTTGCATTTGTGTGTCTCTTTTTAACACCTACTGATAATGGCAGGTATGGACGAGGTTAAAGGAAGTCGATCACCAGTCAGCATGGGAACCAGTTAATCCGCCACACCAGCGCCGGCTAACTCGACATGCTAGTCAGTGTGCTAAACTTGAGCTAATTGCAGCTATCAAGCTAAGTTTTACACGTAACTACTAACATTTCTGTAATATTCTTCTCTTAAACATGCCGTCGTGGAATGTATTAGTTAGCTTAAACTGATGTTGGCTGCTGATAATCGAGATGTGTATGTTTTAAAGGCAGAGTTCTAGTAAGTGAAGGTTGATCACAGGGTAAATCACAGCCTGTACCATTATCTTCTCATGTAGAGTTATGTTTCTTATCGCAAACTTGATCGTTTTTCTCTTCACAGATTTTGACAAAAAAGCAAAGAAGGAGGCATGTCCTCTCCTGGAGCAGTTTCTATGCCACATTGCTAAGACTGGGGAGACCATGTAAGTGATCACAACAGGCCTGATGGATGTTCCTGTACTCATTGTACTACTTCGACACACTAACGCACATCTTGTGGTTGATGATGGTCAGAGTTGACACACCTGCAGCATGATATTATAAGATTTTCTCACCACTTGACATTAGTTTACCCAGTTCATGCCAACAGAAATTATTACCATAGTTTAAACCATAAAGGATTATCGTAATGAACGTAAAGAGTTCTTGTCATGTGCTTTTAAAGTGTGAACTACAGTAAAAGTGTGTTAGAAATGAGTCCTGAACACACGGGGTGGGCAATCAGCACTGTTTTGTTGGATCAACAGTCTCCCTGAGTTTACAGGGGGTCAACTGTGACCTATTCAGTGACATTCCACTGCCCACCAACACAGCAGGGAAACATAGAGGCAAACAACAGGCAAGAGGTGAAACCATGAATCAGCTGTTATTTTTACTGTCACAATGAGGGAATCAAAGGCTGGCGTCATGATGGATCAACAAGTTCAAAGTTATGTTGACGAAGTGTGACAGTGCATGCTTCTCTGTTGTTTTCTGGTATGTGTTTTTGTTTTTGTGAGTGATTCTCATAAGTTTTTTCTGCTTCTCCTTCAGGGTCCAGTGGTCTCAGTTTAAGAACTACTTTCTGTTCAAATTGGAGAAAGTGATGGACGACTTCAGAGCCTCGGCGCCTGAGCAGAGAGGCCCCGCCAATCCCAACGTGGAGTCGATTCCCTTTGAAGACATGAAGGAGAGAATCCTGAAAATTGTGAACGGGTATAATGGGTGGGTATGCAGTAGATGTCTGAGTGACTCGGAATGCATGTAAAGTCAGATGAAGGGATTTCAGGTTTTGTTGGATGTCTTTTTCTCAGCATGTTCTCTGATGGCTGTGTGAGATCTTTAGGAATAGCAAGTGAGATTGTCAAACCCTTCTCATGATGATGGCATCTGGATTTATATTTTGTAGGATTGTGGGAAATTGTGTATTACATAGGACCGGACTGCGGTCAAAAATATTGTATTCAAAGTTTATTGCCCCAAAATCCAGCTTTTCCTTGATCTTTACCCATTTGAAGATTGACTCGTATGTGATGCATTTAGAATCTGCTGTGACTGTGTGAACTGGACTGGCTCTGCCCACACATGCCCATCTTAAGAAGAGGAGGAAGTACTTCCCCTCATGGTGCCATGTGCCAGAGCAGAGCTGCCAAGTTGTGGGAGGAGTCAAAGGGACGACCTACCTTCATTGGGATTGGCTAAACCCCCGATAACTAAAGGGTTAAATTTCTGATTTGCTCGTTGGACCAACACACTTTTTAGAAATGGAAACAAGCCAGGTAGAGAGATGACAGACTTCTGAGGCGTCATTCCAGGTATGGAGATAATTACTACTCTTGGAAAACTTCGAGAGAAAAATTTTGAAGCTCAATCCCAACCTGCTAAACGACTTGCCTTGTACTTCAGCAGTATTTAAAATATGATTTAGTTGTTTTAAGATTGTGGTTAAAGATTCTAATAACCACAATTTTGTTTCAGAAGCAATGTTTGACAAACGTGACTATAAATTGTATAAAAAATTTTGGTGCATTTTCCCTTCTTTTTTTTTTCTTCACCAATAGACTGGCTTTGATTAAAACTTTAGTTGATTTAATTATCAGAGAAATGAGTCAACTTTGACTTCTTACTGGGCGATATGGGAAAAAATAGATTTTTTTCGTGATTTGACTATTTAATTTAAAAAAAAAATGCACACATTGCAGTGTTCCCCATTTCTAGCAAATAATACTTTTTTTTTAACCCAAGAAAATCCGCTCGGTTTTGCTTACTTGCTAGTTCTTAATGCAAAAAAGCAACCTGAAAAGTATTCTTGAAGAATTTAAATAAAACAATCGTCTACCTTTTGAATTCATTAGTTTAAAAAAACAAGAACAACAAATCGTGAATCGTATCGTGTGTTGAGTGTGTCTTTACATCACAAACTGGGAATCATGCCACACTGGCGGCCGCCATTGCTGCTATCCATCTACTCCATCCATCTACTCACTGATGAACTGTTTAATACGGCTTTGCTGCACAAGAGCAGAATTTTAGAAAAGTTGCGTTTCCCTGCCGTTACCTAGGAGAACAAGTCAAGAGTACTGCATTTTCAAAAAGTTCCACCTTGGATGCCATTTTCAAAAAGTTGGTTTTTCAGTGACTCCAAGCACCATTGTTGTGAAAACAATCAACCAAAACACAAGAGTTTTCAGTGCATGCAGCATTAGTGTGAACGTATTGGATGGACACGGGGAGCAGGGTCACATGACCCATCGTGTTGCTCTGGTTCAGTCACCATGTCAAAACTTCATTATAATGGAAAAGGCATCTATAGAAACACGGCTATTAATGTGAAGTTGGGAAAAAAAAACAAAACTTTTTTTTTTAATGTATATGTGTTAAAACTTGTCTCTTTCTGTGTGAAGTTGTCTGGTGACATTTTTCAGTGTAAATTTAAAATATGACTCTTTTTCTTTCTTTAGAATCCCATTTACGATCCAGCGCCTCTGCGAGCTGCTAACAGAACCCAAGAGGAACTACACAGGAACAGACAAGTTTCTTCGAGGCGTGGAGAAGGTATGTTCTCCGTTATTCGTCTCCTGGAAACGGATGTTTTGGAAGTAATCTTGGATTTCTCTTTTCCTTCCAGAACGTCATGGTGGTGAGCTGCGTCCATCCAACCTCAGAGTAAGAGACGTCTCAAAGCACACGAGCGTGTTTATGGATTTTTTTTTTTTTTTTTGATTTGGTGCTTGAGGTTGACTGTTTTCTTCTGTGAAATTACTTTTTGAAGGAAAAACGGTTGCAGTGCCGTCAACAGAATGAACGGAGTGATGCTTCCTGGAAACACATCTGCCTTTACAGAGAGGTTTGTATTATCATGATAATAATATTAGTACATTTACTTTGGAGGCGCCTTTCAGTTCACCTCACGGAGAATCAGCATAACAACGTCAAGACATAAAAAAAAATCACAAGAATAAAAAAACGAGTCAAGTGTACAGCGTGCAAGAACAGGTGGCTTTTGTATCCAGCTGTTCATTATGAACATGCTCAAAATCAGGGGAAGCGCTTATTTTTTCAAGGACAAGTAAAAGCAGCAACCTCTAAAGGTTGCTAAAGTAAAACGTTCCTGTAAAACTGTTGTTCAAAGTCTGTTGAGATTACTCTAAACCTGCAGATGCTGATTACTAATAGAAGAACTTATTAAATGCCATTAAGCCTAATTTATACTCCTTTTGCAATTGATAAGCGAAGGCTATGTGCTCCCGCGAACCACCTCTGCACTCTTAACAGCCTTGAAATCTCCGGTGTACTACTGCGTCTACGGTACGCATAGGGATGTTGAGTAGCCTCTTATCTACACACTTGGCACTGTGCCTTTAATCATGTTTAGCATGTAGCATCGCTGGTGTGTGAGCGTTAAAACTGTTTAGCACGTAGCATGGCTCAGAGTACAATCATCCTCGATCCGCCGAGCAGTTAAATGAGCAGCATCCGACTAACTCTGGTGATTAAGGGTCGCCTCCTTTTGATATTTTGGCCGAACATAATTCACAGTTTATCGCTTTTATGTTTGTCATCAATATCAAAGAATCTCCAAAAGGCAGACTTTGCTCGTCCTCTCATGTTTACCTGCTGCTGACGTTTCTGACAAGAGGATGTCATGTGAGATCTTTTAAAAGTACAATTACTCTGTAGTATCGGTGCATTACTATTTAAAAAATGTGCTTTTGGAACATTTGTGACTTGTTGTTTTCCCTGATTGTTTAGAAAAGTGAACGGTCCAGGAACCCCGCGGCCGCTCAACAGACCGAAGGTCTCCGTGGCCAACTCGCTAGCAGCCAACGGGCTGCCAGACAGCACAGACGACAAAGACCTCAGCACAGAGCAGGACGGAGACAAAGACTCCAGGTACAGCACGATCAATAACACGCCTCAGAGTATTTTCCTCCTGCAGCCAATTGAAGCCGCTCCTGTCTCCTCCCCCAGCGAGG
Organism: Parablennius parvicornis; assembly: GCA_900302745.1. NCBI lineage: Eukaryota > Metazoa > Chordata > Actinopteri > Blenniiformes > Blenniidae > Parablennius > Parablennius parvicornis. The sequence continues at coordinate 15,311 of OMNM01048896.1, forward strand.
TCTCGGCGTCGGGAGGCTCCCCGGGGAGCTCGGTGAAGAACAAGCACTCAGACGAAGAGGAGGACATGGAGGCCGAGCAGCAGGAGGTGAAGAGACTAAAGTTCAGCGAGGAGGAGGAAGAAGACGAGGACGAGGAGGAGGAGGAGGAGGAGCAGGAGGTGGACTCGCCGAGGCCTTCACACGCCACCAGCCCCTCCAAAGAGGCGGAGGCCATGGTCCAAGAAGAGGAAGAGGAGGATGAGGAGAAGGTGGAGCCGAGCAAGGAGAATGAAGCTTCTAGCAGTGCCGCTGCCTCTGAAGACCAAGGTAGGACTTCATCACGCCATGCGTTACATCATCACTGCACACGGATGGGAAAACAAACTCAAAGTCACTCAGCTCCAATGTTTTCTTCTAAAGCTCCTTCAGGCAGGATAACATCTGACATTGTGCGCCTCTTCAATTAAAAGTCCTCTGAACTGATATCTGCTTGAGCTTTTGACTTCATATCTTCATGCTTTTCTCATAAAAAACTATTGAAACAAGAAGGAACAAGTTGGGAGCAGATTTGATGTTTTCCACAAACCAGCTTCAGATTGAAGTGCAAAGACTTTCGAAGTTATGTTTTTTTTTTTTTTTTTTTTTTAAGTAGGTGCAGAGTGAGGAAGTGCCCTGGAGTGCAGGATGAGTCAACAGAAACTTCACACCTCTTTACAGCAAGAGAAAAGGAGGAAATCTGAGGAGAAATTCCTCCAATAAAGATTGTGTCACAATTGCCTGGAACAAAGGATCAAAAGTGTCAGAGGAGGAAATGCGGGTTTCTTATTTATGAAAAGGTTTATATTTGACTCTATTGTTATTTTATGCTACATTTAACTAAGTCAAAGAGCTGTGAGGTCAGTGGCGTCACGCTCGGGTTAGTTTAGTTTCGTACAACTCTGGTTGGTGTCTATGAGGGCGACTCAGTAATCTCAACAGACTTTGAACAACAGTTTTACAGGAACGTTTTGCTCTTTATACTTCATGAACTGGAAAACCTCTCAGTTCCTCTCATGCCTGTCGGGGTTATAAAGGGTCAACCTCATACCAACCCTAATTAAAACTTTCACCACAGATGTTAGTGGCCACCCAGTTCTGGGTTTCCTTTTTCTTTTGCGCCCCCAGAGGACATGTTGGGAATAGCAGTTAATCTCACTGGAAAAATGCTGTTGACCTTTTGTCTGTATCAAGATTTAATTTTGCTGTCGATTATATAATAGATAGGCTTAAAACGGAGCAGAGTAACGTAAATCACTCTTCAGTTGGGCTGTAGAGAATGTCACAAACATTCTTGTAGCGTCGTCAATACGATAATCTGAAAAAGGACAGTGCGGCGGCGTCCATTTCTTCCTACATGAAATAATTTGATTCCTCTTGTCGTTCATATCCGGTTTTTATTCTTTGTCACGTCCATCCTCATGTACGTCTAGTCACTATTTATTAAATGTGCTTTTGGCCTTAAATTATTTATTACGGATGTTTCAATAGACATTCTATCTGTTTGGTAAAACAGTTAGAATGTCAAATATTTTTTGGTCACTTTTTTTAAGACAACTGCAATAACTGGTAATAGAAGATCAACACTTGTGGTAATGAAGTGTACAACAAAAACCTCTTAAGACGCTCACCTTTGTTCATGTGAAAGTTGCAAAGGAAGTCAGATAGTTCCAGCTTCCGGGTGGTTTGTGTTCTGCCTCAGCTTGCGAGTGTCGCGTTGCTCAGCTTGTTGTTGTCACTTACAAACGGAAAACATTTTCCACTAAAAGCTCCAGTTGGCGTGGCCGCATGCCAGGGGTCAGCTGTGAGCGGCCCCGCCTCTCCAGAAATTTGTAACATTCACGGCATCCGTGTCAGTCTGTAACGTGCTCACACACACACTCACTCCCTGGGCTCTCTGCAGCACTAAATCAGATGGTTCAGAGTGAAGCCAAAATCACCTTCAGATTAACAGTTGTGTGACGTTGAAGGTACAAAACGTCTCAGGAATAAATCTGCGCCGTGAAGTCATGTAGTTTGTGTTGTAATGGTGATTTTGTACCGTCACAGTGTGAAGAGAGGGGCTGATTTATTTCTCCATGAATCTTCCAAGAGCTGAACACTCGTGGCCTCCACTGACGGGAGTCGAACCAGAGCAACAACTCTGATTCTCAAACTGTGTTTGTGAAACTCAAACGTCTTCACAGATCAAACGTCTTCACAGATCACTTCTAAAGCAGCAATCCAGGATGTGAGCACGCCAGATCAGTTGAGGAGCAGTGACTCGCGTTGAATTGTGTAGGATTACAATAATGTTAATGTGTTTAGCCTTCTAGCACATAAATCCCACAAGGGCGAGGCGCTGTTCGTGTTTCGCTAGTTTCTCTTAAGTGGATGGATGGCTGACGTTTATGATGTTTGATTCTTGTTCAATTACGTCGACTCGCGTACGCCGTAGGCTGCGATTCAGTTTGCCTTTTCATCGTGCAATCTGCACACGGCAATCTTGTTGTCGTGGCCGGAAGTTATTCGATTCATGTCGTACGTTGCGAGCGAGCTGTGAACTGATAACATCGTTAAAATCACAGTCTGGAGCTGAGCTAACGAAACGAAATGTTTACGTCAGAGTGCTTTCATTGATGCGTTTGGTTCAGTTGTATCCTGTTTTATTGTAGCCGTCTTTATGCAACAATGTTTTCAGGTGTCCGAATCCACGGCAACGGTGCCCGGAGACTCAGAAACGGT
>OMNM01048897.1:0-19014 GCA_900302745.1 Parablennius parvicornis
CTATGTTTCTCTCCAACAGGTGGGGAGCAAGACCAGAGGAGAAGAATCCAGAACCTACAGACCCGGGCCATGATGATCCTGGAAACAAGACCCCACCCGAGGACCGCGATCCAACCTCAGAACAGTGAACACACCTCGGAAGCGTGACCCCACCACAGAACTTTGGCCCACCTCAGAACTTTGGCCCACCTCAGAACTTTGGCCCACCTCAGAACTTTGGCCCACCTCAGAACTTGAACTCTACTGAGCATTGTCAAGAGCCTCATGTCGACTCTATGACCTGTCTGCCGCTCTATACCTCTCTCTCTCTCTTTTCTCTTTCTTCTCTTCCTGTCCTATCTCTTGTTATTTCACCCAACCGGTCAAGACGGATGGCCGCCCTTCCAGAGTCTTGGGTCCGTCCCACGGTTTCTTCCTGACTTTGGAGTTTTTGACAATTTCTCCTCATGAGGGAGTTTTTCCTGGCCACTGTGGCAGTTTGCCTCTGCTTTGGAGGGGTTTAGTTGGGTTCTGTGTCTTCTCTTGTGTTAAAGCGCTTTGAAATGTCTGCTGATATGATTAAGCGCTTTACAAATAAAAGTTGATTGATTGATTGATTGATTGACACATAAGATTTATTTCGATCTGAGTTTTTTAATCTAATAAGATGAAATTCATGTTTCCCTTTTGAATTAATGAAAATACATTAATATGTAACGAATATCTCCTTACGAAAACTTGGCATTCGATAACAAATTCAACATTATGGGATTTTAGCGATAATCTGGGGTGCCAAAGGTGAAATATCAGAAGAAAAGCAACAAGTGTACTTTTCAACTGAAAATAAAACAAATTATTACACTTTTTTTCGCTTTTCTTTTTTTGTTCACATCTGCGGGGATATCTGAAATCCTCTCTGCTATATTGATTCAATTCTGCCTCAATTTGGCTTCTATGTTCTCTTTGCGAATGCTACTTATTATTAATGAAAGACTTGGCTCTTATAGCTGTCGTGCTAGAATAACAACAGTTATTTCAGTTGGGAATTGAATGGGAAGTTTTTGTGTTCCATCTTCACACTGGGACCCTCTCTGGTGGGCCACAGTTGGACTGCCGACCGTATGTTTGACACCGTTGCTCTCGTGCTTCTCTGGTTCTAACCTTCCCTGTTATTAGTTATTCTAAACTAACTAAAAATAGAAAATGTAACTTCACAACAACAGCACAACCTTTAATCACACATCAATTGACTTTTGATGCTACAAGACCGAGTTTGAGAGAATGAACCAAAATATTTCTCAGGTTATTCCCAGTTATAGTGTCGTCTGATTTGACTCAACTACAATCGGCCTCATGACAATTATTTCACAAGACTTTACTTTGTTTGAAAACAAATGCTTCTTTGATAAAATGTAGTTCCCCTAATTATATCCAAGCTTTCATTATAATATATTTGTTCATGTGATCTTAAGCCATATTTACGATCTCCACAGAACATCTCCTCAACTTGGATCGTAACAGAGGTCAGTTTTGCTGCAGGCCAGAGTTAAAACACCACCGGACCGCACGGCCTTTCACAGAGTTTTAGTATTTACAATAAGATGTCTCAAACCACTCAAGGTATATTTCATTCCTCCAGATGTCTCTGCAGCCTCTGTTTCCTTCACTACACACTCTGTCCTGAAGGGAGGAGGTGGTGGTTACGTTGCGATAGCTTGCTGCCCTCTGGTGGTGAGATGCCATAATGCCACAGAATGTCTTGAAATTAATTCAATGAGTGAATTCGGAAAAACCGTGTCCAGCTGACAGGCCGCAATCTGATCCAACAAAACAGGGAAACTTAAAATTTAAACAGTTTTCATATTCAATTGAAATTCCAGCCTCAAAAGTGAGGTTAATTCCAATATTTAATTATGTTTTAATCCATATTTTGCTGGTGTGTTGTGGCATTGGCACTTCTGGGCCACCGTGAAATACTGTATCCAGGTTTGTTTGGGTTGGTTTTGCACCTGCAATAAGAAAAAACATGCAAAAAATGCTAATAACATAAATGGGCTGCCAGTGATAGCTGTATGAAACTATAGACATAGAAATATTGGCATGCAGAGTCCAGGTCTGTGTCAGGCTGTGGGATTAGTTCTTGCGGAGATGCCTGCAGAGAAAAGCTGTCAGTGTGTGTGCATCAGTTGGAATCACTTGGCAGAGGAAGACACAGATCCCTGAGGAGCTTTATCTCCACAAGTGTAAACAGGACTGAGATCTGCTGGCAACACTGGCATTTCCTGACCAGGCCGGTCTGAAGCAGAGAAAATCTAGCAAAGCTGAATACATGGTGCTTCTTCTAAAGCTTATGAAGGCAGAGGAGGTAATGGTGTTGTTTGTCCTCATGAGACATTCTGAAAATACCAAATTAATACTATTAAAACTAAGAGGGATATAAAATGAAGAACAAACAAAGCACCACAATGTATTTTGTCTAAAATGCCTTTTTTGAATAAAAAAAAAAAAGTCTTAAGATGTGACCAACACAAAGATAGACAGAACAAAAAGAGGAGATAATGAAGAGGAAAATGCAAAGCAAACTTTGTATTTCCTTGATATATGTATTATATAATTTTGTAATAATAATAATAATAACAATATTAATAATAATTTATTTTTCTATACTGCCATCACAACCCAAATGGACGAAGCAAGAAAGAAGATGGATAATCGATGGAATATATTTTTAAAAGCCTAATATTTTCACAGTATTGTCAGATGAGTTGCACTAAGAAACCTGAAACGTGCAAAACAGAATCTCCAGCTTCATAATCAACCTTAGGAAAACATTGATATAAAAAAAATAGAATACTTAATAATACAACTCAGAAATTACATGATGTATTAAAGGTTCAACAGTATATGAGTTGAGTGAGCTAATTATAAATGACTTAATTCTTGATTAAAGAAATAATTTCGCATTCACTTTTCCGGTGTTATGTCCCTCCCAGGCCGCCGTCGCAGGTCTTATCCGTCAGAACCGGAAGCGATCAGGTCCTTTTCCCCGCAGACTCCAACATGGTGAGCTGTTTCTCCTCACTACTCCGCTCTGACTTTATCCACAAACATCAGTTTCTCTGGTCGTCTCATCACACATCTGTCTCCCCCGGCGTGTCATTTCACCTTTTATTAAATGGCGCAATGTGAAATTGCTGCTGATAATCGTGTTTTTCCATGTTTCTTTGGTGATTTAACTTGACCTGAGTGTAGCCGCTTAGCTTCACTGTGGCTACCACAGTTAGCTCGTCCAGTGGATGAGGGTCTGCTAAAATATGGAGAAATTAAGATAAACGTGATGGTTTTTTGGAAATATGATTCTTACATTTCACTCATTGTCCCAAATTATCCGGACTTGCTTCTGTTCCATGAATGAAGCAGCGGCTCTCTAACTAGGCCGCAGTCCGTGTGCTGCACTGTTCCTGAGGCGCGTTAGCAGCTATGCTAACCTAGCAAACCCACTCTTTATTAAACTGCAACATTAAGTAAACATTTAATACCTCGTCTGTTACATCAGTGTGGCAAAGGGCTTTTTCCATGTCTCCTCACCGGGTGTATTCTTTCTATTCCAGGCAAGAGGACCGAAGAAGCACCTGAAGCGCGTCGCAGCGCCGAAGCACTGGATGCTGGACAAGCTCACTGGAGTGTTTGTAAGTAACGTTTCAATCTGGTCAGGATGCTTCAGCCTGGTAAACTACATATTAAGTTTGAGCTGACGTTTTATGTCAACATTCGTGTCTTTGGTATTGTCCCTGCTGTATGTTGACTAATAAGGCTATTGCTCAGTTTTGATTAAATGATTTATGTTCACAATGCATTACATTGCTCATGTAAGGTGAGTAAAGGCTGATATCTGATCCATTTGTGCTGATTATGCGTATTGTGGCTATTAACATACAAAAGATGAGAAATATTGGAAATAATCTGGTATTACGTGTCAGATTGCTAGTTGGAGCTGAATAGGTTTGATGTGCTCGCATCATTCTACCAAATATATACTGAAATACAGAACTGTATTGTGCTGTAGTGATAAATCAGTAGACTTGTGACTATAGTACTTGGTGTGACTAGAAAAATCAATGTTTATTTTGGTGTAGAAATATTTTTCTTCTTCAATAAATCATGTTGGTAAAATACCAAATAATATAGTTCAATACACATAATAATAGCGTTCATCTTTTCAGCAGACGTTGCAGTCCGCACATCACATACGACACACACCCAAAGTGATAAACACACTGCAGCTAGTTCAGATGAAGCTTTAGGATTAAAATGGGTCTGTTATTCAGACATGCCTTTTAGCCTGTAAGTAAGCGTCTCTCCCTCCTGTTGACAGGCTCCTCGGCCCTCCACCGGTCCCCACAAGCTGAGGGAGTGCCTGCCCCTCATCATCTTCCTGAGGAATCGCCTCAAGTACGCCCTGACTGGGGATGAGGTGAAGAAGATCTGCATGCAGAGGTTCATCAAGATCGACGGCAAAGTGCGCACCGACATCACCTACCCCGCTGGATTCATGGGTGAGTTTGTTAAATTACTTGTACTGAACCTTTTAACTCTGCTTCATAAAACGGAAAGGAGCAATGATGAACATGAAGGTTTGATCAGAAATGAGGTGAAACTAAAACAGATCCTCTAAGAAGTACTGAGCTCCGACTGCAACAGAAGAAGTCTTTACCCATCAGCACTCAAAAGGAGAGCAACGTATTCCCCGTCGTCTTCTGCGAATGAGGTCTCATGATGAGACTGCTTGGTCAGTTTCAGTCACATGGGAAACGTTCTCTGGATTTGGGAAGAGGATGAAATACTGATGTTATAATAAACCTGATTGAGTTGTTGATCGATTGACTTTTCCATTCAGTGACAGGAAGACGAGTTTAATTCCAAATCCTCGTAGAACAACCATCAACAGTCCTGCCTCTTCTGGCTTCACCTCGAGCTGATGGTGTTCAATTTCTACATTCGGGGGAAATCGCTGCAGGGTGGCCACATGTTATCACACACACACACACACACACACACACACACACACACAGAGACGTGGTCAATGAGTGTTGGAGGTTTTTGCAGCAGCTTTCTGTTGTGATGTGTTGATGTGTTTTTGTTTATCTGAAGTGTTTTGATACAATTCAGGAGCTAAATTGACGTGTTGTAGCTTTTTGATTGTCTACTCATTGCAATAGTGACGTTGTTGGATTTATATAAACTCGGCAAACTTTTCTTTGCCCTTTGTTTAAGAATAATCCTTTTTATGCCTTGATTCATGCTTGGCTGAGAAGTTTGTCATCTGTTGTGTTTTCAAATGTGTCTGCTGCTGCTATTGTGATTATTAAACAATATTATATATTCTTAAAAGTCAGAATAGTAGAATGTTGACACGTTTGATGCCCTGACTACTTCAATCTGTTCTTAAATGATCTCTGCCAGATTTAATGCTTGTTTGACGGAGCCAAAGTTTGATAAATGAGAAATTAGATTCCATCAAAACTTTGGAGGGAAGTTAAAAGATGCGGCCACTAAAAAGCTGCTCTATATAGGTGGGTTTTAAGGAGTGTTTTCCAGGTAAATAGACTGCTGGCTGTATTTTCTCCACCCTCAGGTTGTGTTTGTCGAGGTGTTCTGACAGACATGGCCTCTTCTGGTTTATATCTATTTATACAATATTTCCATGTGTGATTTCTAGAAATGCTTCGTTACTGCAAAAGTGATTTCAGTGTAACTTCACCACTATATTCATTGTTTTCTTCATGTTTTCAATGCAGATGTGATCAGCATTGAGAAGACCGGTGAGCATTTCCGTCTGATCTACGATGTGAAGGGACGTTTCACCGTCCACCGCATCACCGCCGAGGAGGCCAAGGTCAGGACGCTGGAATTCATTCATTCAATTTCTCTGGTTGGAGATGACTTGAACTCCATTTTTATCACACGGAATACAAACTTGATTCGTATGATTAGTGAGGTTTTACGCATAAAATCAGTAATCTCCTGCTCCTCGTGACAGTTTGCAGTATACACACACACACACGTGAGTGAGTGAGGAATGCTAAGCTGCAGTTAACAATGATCGATTTAACATTATAGATTTCTCCTGACTTCAATAAAAAAACAAGCAAGTAAGAAAATTATTTAAAACTAAATCAAAGTGTTGAGTTGTAACGCAGCATAAAATGTCTATATTATATCTGCAATGTAATTTTTTTAATAGCTTTCACTGTTAATTTATTTATTTAGTTAATTTTTCAGGGACCATGCACACAAACATTAATCTTAAAGAAAAGATGCTTTGTACCAGATTTTAGCTGCAGCTAGTTTCCGTCCCCAGTCCCGGGGCAGACACAACCTTTACTGGAATAATCTTTCAGAAGTGGCACTTTGAAGTATCGATCCAGGTTTTCTGTTGTATTCACATCCGTTTATCATCTGACAGAGTTTTTTTATAATAGTTTTAGATTAAGATTTCTGATCGTTTTGCTTTCATGTTAAGTCATTTATGAGAAAAGCACTGTGAATCACATTGTCTTGATGCTCATTGACTCGAGAATGTCGATTACGTCAAGAGATAAATTCTCAAACCAGGAAGTTGATCTCAAGTGGTTGTAACAGTTTGATGTCTCTGCAGTACAAGCTGTGCAAGGTGAAGAAGATCCTCATTGGCACCAAGGGAATCCCCCACCTGGTGACCCACGACGCCCGCACCATCCGCTACCCCGATCCCCTCATCAAGGTCAATGACACAGTCCGCATCGACCTGGACACCGGCAAGATCACAGACTTCATCAAGTTTGATACCGGTGAGTTTCCTCTGCACGTGACCACGAAACTCCCATGATCCTCTGGACCCGTCCTGACACTCTGCTCCTCCAGGAAACCTCTGCATGGTGACCGGCGGCGCTAACTTGGGACGGATCGGTGTGATCACCAACAGGGAGCGTCACCCCGGATCCTTTGACGTCGTGCACGTCAAGGACAGCACAGGAAACAGCTTCGCCACCAGGCTGTCCAACATCTTTGTCATTGGCAAGGTGAGACTCCACTTCTGGTCAGGACATGAAAGTCCAGGACAAGTGCTGATGTTTGTGCCAACGTACGAGGGTTTTTCTAAAAACGGTAAACGGTGATTTACTGAGAACTGGAGCCATGATGACTTTCTGGTTTTGATCAGCAATGAAAATAATCCAAGAATCCTCTAAGAAGTTCTGAGCTCCACCATCTAAACACTGAACAGACCTGAAGATTCAACAAGTTCAGCAGTTTAAACCTGGTTTTACAATATAAGTAAATTATATATTGATTCCATTTGTTTCTTTTTGCTGAGTCGTATTTCATGTTGAAGTTCAAACTAATGCTCCGGTTGAAACCTGGAATTCAAGTTGTAACTCTCCCTTCAAGTCAGAAATACCAGTTTGAACTGGGAGCAGCTTTGAGGATCAGTGAAGATTTCAGTGTGTAAAAAACCATTCAAACAATCTCACTATCGCCGATTTAAAAAAAAAAAAAAAAAAACCTTCAGACACTCAGCTCTAGTTTCTGTCAGAATGAAGTTACGATGACATGCTGAATATTTTTCTTTCTGCTAATGAAGAGTCAACGACACCTTTCCTGACGTCCTGCGTTGTGGGTCACATGTTTAAATGTCCACTTTAGAAAACCAAAAGATGTTAGCATCAGGATGTGAGCAGCTGTTTTCCACCTGGAGAAACGTTTGTTGCTGCCGGACTGATCACGTTAAACTTTTAGGTTTTAAGCTGCTCTGTTTCACACGGTCACGTTGACTCTGGCTTCAGTGTTCTTATGAACTCTGCTGTTGTTTGGGGCACGTTGGATTATTAGATTCTGTAAAATGAGTCTGCTGCTGTGTGAGCCGGGTGGTGTGATGTTACGTCGTCGACCTCGGCATTTTAAAGTGTTGAAGTGATGATGATGTTTATACCATCATGTCTGAAACCCTCGTTACAGAAGAACCAGCCAGCGGAATCTGTGTTTTACCTTTTATATGTCAGAGTAATGAAATCTAGAAGTTAAATCATGGGGTGGCTGAAGTTTCCATTCTGGGCCACTAGTTGGTGCCGTTTGTGGAATACAACCACAGTTTATACAGAAAAGTCTTATTATTCACTATGTGAATGAATGAAATGTCTTGATGCAGAATTAAGTCAATTCAGTTCACTTGGAAGTGACATGTTAATGCAGAAATACATTTTTGATTAAAACAAGTTTTATTCTGTGAACAGTTTTCTTCCATGTGAACTTGTTTGTCACCCAAAAAGTTAAAAGATTAAATTTAACTGTCAGGAGTGGCGTTCTAATTTCCTGTTTCACTATTTTTTCTAAAATATCAGAAACAATTTTTGTTCATTATCACATATTGTTATTGTCTTTGTTTCCAGGGCAACAAGCCGTGGGTGTCGATGCCCAGAGGAAAGGGAATCCGTCTGACCATCGCTGAGGAGAGAGACAAGAGGCTGGCCGCCAAGCAGGGCAGCAGCTAAACACACAGCCAAACCTGCTGTCAAATAAAATGTGTTATTTACAAAACACTCGGCTCTCTCCTGTTGTTATTTACTTCTTTTACCTACTGATGAAACGACTCCAGCTTTAATGCTCCTCCGGCAGATCAGTGACTTTCTGGCTGTTTTTGATAAATCGGTAAATTTGAGTGTGAAAACAGAAACAGCACAAAGTGAATCTTGGATTCTTCAACAGTCTTTATCAACAGATTCATTCAAAGAAACATGTCAAGTCCACCTCTTCTCTTCCTCCTTCGTCTCCATGAATCCACAATTCCCGCCCTCCCTTCATCTTTCCATCCAAAAATAGCCTCCAGTTTCATCATCCCTCCACCCTGCGCTGCCTCCTCCTGTAAACATTCATGTATCTGGCCTCCCTCCTGCCCTTCCTGCCTCTCACTTCATCCTCCGCTTCCCTGCTTCCCTTCATCCTTCCATCCTCTCTGCTCGGACTTCAGCGCTCGTCCATATGGCGACTGCTGAGCTGCAGTCTGCTGAAGCCTTGCCTGGTGTGTGCCGAATTAAAAATAAACGGCAATGACAATAATTTTCTAGCCCCGCCTCCTTCGGTGTGACACTTCGACAACACACTGCAGGAGTGTTTGTGTGTGTTGTGCTTCAAAAAAGGCCATGGCTGCTCTGATGGAATTTTTTTTAGACTTCTGACTTGAGGTCCACAGTTCCATCCTGGACTCACATTCACCTGCAATGCTCGTTTTTGGACCCGGGAGACAAACTCCAGAGGCAGCGACAGCTGATCTGGAACCAGGCATCCTGCTGCCGCAGCAAGAGGTCTACCCACTACACCACAGCCTGTCAAAGCTCAACACCTTGCTGACCTTTGACCCCCGGTGTGGGGATGTGAGCAGATCTGTCATCCGAGGTTCTGCGTCCACATGACACCAGCGACTAAAACACTTCCAGGGTTTGTGGTTTGATCACTAATCAAAAGTAGCAGCATCGCCCCCCTTTTTTAAAGATTTAAAAGAAGAAAGCCTGTGCTCATGCACGCTCGCTGTCTTTGAACATTTGTAATATGAGACATGCCAGGCGCATGCTTTGCTCCAGTCCTGTTCTCTCACACACACACACACACACACACACACACAGTGACGGAGGCTTTGAAGTACGTTTGGCTCGTACAGTAAGAAAAGTGAAAGAAATGCGACTGCAGAGGAAACAGAAAACTAACATGTTGAATTAGATGAGAAACAGAAGATTAAACAGGAAGCAGAAATGGACTCAGCTGGAGTTCATAACAGATGTTTTCATTAGGAAACGGCTAAACGTGCATCCAGTCCCCTTTGTTTGGGCTTTTTAAGTATAAATAGAACATAAAAGATGAGTTTGACTCATTTAATCTGCTCTTGATAATCAAAGCACACAGAGGACGACTGATCCACCAACAGCCTCAACCCTCTTCAAATCACACAACTTGTTTTTAATATTTAAAACAACACTGAGACCTCAAAATGTCTCTTCCCCTGCTGCCTGTCAGTCTCTCTAAGGTTCGGTTGAGGTGTGACGTCCTCGTCACTTCATCCTGTTGCTCCGCTGCGCCGGAGATGAAACATTTAAAACTGATTCCAAGGCCGATATGTGTGCTGCACGGGGCTTCCACAACCTTTTCATCTATTAATCATGTTTTATATTTGGGTCACGTAGCTCATGATGTTACACCGACTTTCCCCGAGATCGTCACAAACGTATTAATTTTTTAAATTCCGCTTGAAGCCTCCAATACAGTTGAGAGAATAAAGCATTCTATTTACTGCAGCTGAAACTGTACATGTGCTCCGTCTTTACATCACTTTCGTCTGCGCTGCTATCCCCAGTGGAAACCTGTTTATTCTCTGTGTTTTCTGCTCCTCACATCTCCAGAACAACTGTGAACATCGCAGCCACTTGATATTTTCTCCCCTGAAGACAAAGCATGGACATAAGTAGTCGAGCTCAGGCGATTTAAAATAGAGCGGTAAAGTATATAGAAATCATAAGTCTGACAATTATATCAGTTCATGGTGGACTTTCTCAGATAAGAAATAGATAAGGAGATAAGAATGTTGTCTTAGGATCCTTCTTTAAGATTTGTGTCTATTTCCACTGATATACACTTGTATATCAGTGGAAATAAACACAAATCTTAAAAATCTGAAGGATTTTAGTTCAATTGTGAGTTGTTTAATTACTTAAACTATTGTTAACACTAATAAGTAGAAATGGTCTATCGGAACTTTAATCTGCTTATGATTTGAAAATAATTTACAAAACCGTAAAAGGATAACTGAATCAAAAACAATAAAACAGATTTTATTAAAACCAGTGCTGTCAATCGATTAAAAAAGTTGCTAATTAATCGGACAATTTTCTGTGATTAATTGCGATTAATCACATTCTGTTCTACTTATGACTGCAGTTTGTAATGCATATTTATTCAGGGAACACAACGGAAAAAAACAGTAGAATCAACACACAGAGACTATATTTAAATTCAAAGACGAGTGTGATATCTTCATATTAGCTTTGAGGGAAGATTGTTTCTCTCCAAGTCTAGCAACAAAAACAACAATAACCAAATAAATAGCTAGCTCGCTAAATAAATAAATAAATAATACTGTACTAGTAGTTATGTGGTCATTAAATTCAGTTTTTACAAAGTGTTCAAATGACTTTCACTTTCATAATCTGCAATGAGCCATCATGCAATTTTTTGAAGTGAAACTTTATGCCTTAATATTATCTTATAGTTGCTCAGTATCCTGCTGCTCCGTATTCAGGGTGCTGCACTCAGGCAGCTGCTCTGGGAAGGGAGTAGAAAAACAAAAACAGAATCTGGAAGTAAACAAAACTAAGTTCATTACAAGAATGTTTTAACAAGCTAAATGTTTTAATTCAATTAACTAAACTAACACATTGTTTTTGACAGCACTAATTAAAAGTTATATTTTGCACTGCCGGGTAGAGCTGCTCAATATCATGTCATTCTTTTTGACTTTTACTGTTTTCTGCAAACTGAAGCACATTAGTTATTTTTAAAAAGTAATGAACTGTAAGTTAAGACGTAATTACTGTTTTTGAAATGTGTAAAAAAAAAGTCAAAAGAACAAGTAAAAAATACAATGTAACAGGCGCAAAACAAAACATGTCAGCACCTTTAATTCATTGTATTCCACATTTCATGACAGATAAAGTCATTATATTTTATAAATGAGGATAAATGTATCCTCTGTTTGAATCATTTTTTCTGTAAGTAGTTGTTACGTTCTCTCTGTGCATGTGTGTAACCTCGTTTCCCTCCCAGTGTGAAAGTTTCAGGTTAGTTGGTGACTCTCTGTGTTTACTTTGATAGACTTGTCCTGTGTTACGTATCTTCAGCTTGTCTTCACTTTGTACTCGTCTTCATCACGGCCTAAAGCAGTGTGTGCTGATGAGAAAGCTCGGTTCTGGAAGAACCTACAGGAACGTAGAAGACACTTTCACGTCCTCCATCTCCGACGCTAACAGACTGAATTCACACGAGACTCTACATGGCATCATTTCTTGACTCGGTACACACTCCACGACCCCGGTACTAAAGTATTGAGCCTGTGAGTAGCAATGTACGAGATTACTTTATTATATACACGATTAAAATCTCAGCTTTTCATTGATCAAACCGCAGTCTCACAGCGCCCCCTATTGTCAGAAGCAGCACACTTGCAGATTGTCTTCAGAGCTCATTCATTACATTAAAAGAAACATTTTTCAGGTGAGAAAAATGCACATGAAAATAAAATAATGAATGCAAATGTGAGGCTGCAAATGTACTGGTACTTAGAATCAGTAGGGTTAATTTGTCGTTACACTATAATATTTACAATTCTAGAAAAAGGATTCCGTTTTGTATATTGGTTAATGGTTCATAATATAATACAAAAATGTCTTACTTAACCTGCAATTTATTTAAATATAGATTGTTTTTTTCAAAAAGTTCATGAACAATTTGAAGGATACCATAGTTGTGATTATTGTCTCTAACAGAAAACACAGGAAAAACTATTTACAAAATGTATGACCATAGTTTCATCCATATGCTTATATGAGTCACTGTAAAGCCTGTACATATTCATCCATCCATCCTCTGTACCACTATATACTGTCCAGGGGGCGCTGGAGTCAATCCCAGCTCACTATGGAGGAGGGAAGGACACATCCTGGACAGATCACCAGTCTATCACAGGCAAAAACCCACACATTCACACCTAGTGGAATTTAAGGGTCATTAATTGACCTCACGTGTTTTTGAACTATGGGAGGAAACCAGTGTCTCCAGAGGAGACCTTGCACACACGGGGCAGAGCATGCAAAATCCACACAGAAACCTGGAGCATATGTGATTAACTGCTCAGTGTTTATACGGTGGAGGCGTCACCTCTGGCATGTTCCAGAGAGTTTGTGTGTCCTCTGATGTTGGGCTTCACCGTGATGATAATCAGCGAGGCAGGAGATTGAAGAGGTGGGTCCGCAGCCTCTTAAAGACAACCTGAGAAGACTCCAAAGGGAAGGGGCTCCACGAAGCTTGCAATGCATCTTCAAACCCTGTTTATGTTGGAAAGTGTTACAATGTGAATTTATCAACCATCGAGAGCCTGCTGATGTACTGTGTATCCACCTGGTACGGGAGCTGCACTGAGGCGGACAGAGTGAGGCTTCAGAGGACGGTCACACAAGATCGTTAGCTGTCCTCTCCCCTCCATAATGGACATTTACTCCTCCCGGTGCCTCAGCAGAGTCCTCAGCATCATCAAGGACAGCTCACACCCCGGTTCTCAGCTGTTTGAACTGTTGCCCTCTGGCAGGCGCTACAGATGTTCACAAGTGAGGACAAACAGACTGAGAAACAGTTTTTTCCCCAAAGCCATCACCACCCTGAGCTCTCACATGTAAATGACTCACATACAATACACATTCCACCACTGCTGCTACTGCTCACTGTGTGATTACAAATTGGGCAATACTTCTTTAACGTGAAAGATTTTAAACCCATCTTAAGTTTTTTTGTTTATTTATATATTTATACTTTTTTGTTGATGTAGATCCTTGCACTGGATATAGGAAAATCTCCAATTTCATTGTACAATGTCTGTATGATGAGAGTAAAAGGCATTCAATACAATTATTAAACAAAATGCAATTTTCTTTCATTCATCAAGTTCATTTATGGAAAATGTGCAAAAAAAAGCCTCCAAAGTTCTAAAAGAGTGTCCATGTCGATTCATGTGTACCAATTACAAAAGGATTTTAAAAAAACAATCAAAACTCACTTCACACATATAGTTACATTTGAAAAGATGTCAACAATATACTCACTGTGCTATGCTGACTGTTACAGGAAGGCAGGCGAGCACCAGGCCGATCAGCAGCACGCCGAGGAAGAAGTTGGAGCTGGATGCTCGATATGGACGTGTGGCAGGGTGGCAGTTTTTTTTTATTAATGATACCTACAAAGCCAAGAGGGGAAAAAAAAGTCTGTTGCTGCGAGAAAAAAATGAAACATCCGTCTGCTCTTTTAATGTGAAAAAGTCACCTTCCTGATGTAGAAGATGAAGTATTTGATGGTGCAGATGGCCGGCGGCATCGGGCAGAAGAAAGTGCCGACCCAGCAGATTGTCTGACTGTAGACGATCTCCAGAACGTTCTGAGGGATGGAAAACTGCTGCAGGCCCCACCACTCGGTCAGGCCGCACTCGCAGTGCTTCACGATCAGCCTGCGACAGACGACACCAGGAAACACAATCCACTGCTTTTATTTACGTTTCATGTTACAACACTGGTTTTACAGGCAGTTTTTCCTTTGCAAGAGTTTGTAATTGTATTGTTTGTTTTTTTCATAAATAGTTATAAAGAGTATAAAAACTTATGAAGAGTAACTTTGCCGGAGCTATGCAGGCTAACCTAGTATAAAGACAAAGGAGGCGACTAATGGCCGTCCGACATCCAACTCTGATCTTGTATTGAATGAGTCACGAGGACTCATCCAATGTACAGTTATGCACAAGCCTTATTTATGTGCCTGGAAGCGGAGATCTCTTAGACTCACAGTTCGACTGGGAGCCAATCAGAGTGACGTCATCGGGAGCTGATTGGTCCAGGATGTCACCGCACCTGGAGGGACGAGACGAGACGAGCCCTCTCCTGTTTTTCATTTTATAATTTAAAATCGAAAAAAGGAATCGTTTCCCGTTTCTCGATATGCGTTTCCTAAATAAAATTCGGGAAATAAAACACGACCGTAATTCTTTATTTCAAGTTTGACTTGCCAGGAAACCCTCTTCTTCTTCTGCCACCGCTGCTGCAGCTGCACGGGCCACACTCTGCCCTCCTGCTGATAGTCTTGTACACATTTAAAGATAAAGACGTCTAAAAATGTCTTCGAATGGTTGCGCCAACTTAATTGCGGACATGTCCGAAGACAGACCTCCGAGCAGAGCGAAGCTTCTCCACCTGCTTGACGGACGATCAACTCCAAGCTGAAGTTGTTTCATTATTGCAGAGTGCCCTCCGCCCTCCGGCCCAGAAGTTGTGAGGCTCAAGAGCGAGTTGTGATGGTTCCAGTATGCAAAGAATGAAAACAGTGAAAGACGAGAGAGCGAGAGGAAGGAGGGGGCAGAGGTGGACGGAGCAATGGAGGTAATGCTGTGTGGGTACCGAAAGTGGGCCGAGCTGCTGAAACAATGAACTCAGTCATCTGAGGAGGAGGAGGAGGAGGAGGAAGAGCAGGAAGAGTGAGTGAGGACAGCTGGTTCTAATCAATTGCTTCTATAGGATTGACTGACTGAACGTCGGCTGGTCGGAGCGACGGCTCGCTGACGACTCGTTCACCTCCGTCCAGTCGGTTCAGAGACGAGCTGGTTGGTTGACGGACGCAGTGACAGACGAGTGGATGTAGCAACAGATTGAGTGACAGTCCTTATAGAGCTGGACGGAGGCCACAGGAACAGTATGGATGACGTGATGTGGACACACCCTTTGTCTTCACTGCAACTTCTACAGTAATATCTCCTCCCCCTCCTTTGTGCCCCAAGTTTCTCATGTTGATGTTTTCAACTGTGTCAATAAAAAGGCAGTTTATGTTGAAATTCCTTCTCTCTCTCTCTCTCGCTCTCTCTCGCTCTCTCTCTCTCTCTCTCTCTCTCTCTCTCTCTCTCTCTCTCTCCATACGACCAACCTGTCCTCCACTGCTGTAGCGCCCAAAAGGACGAACTCCCTCTCGATGACGTCATAGGCCTGTGCCAGCCTCTGCTCCCTGTCCTGCAGGGCCAGCTTGGCTTCGGTCAGGTAGTGACACGCCTCCACGTATTCAGACTCCGACAGCCTCCGATAGGCGACGCACAGAGTCCGCAGCCCCTCCTGGAGTTTAGAAAGAGACGAGCAGGGGTCATTACATCTATTACATTTACTACTGCGCATGCAATATGAGCTCACGTGTGCCGAAGTGTAAACGTATGACTGCTTGAAACCCTTGAATGTTGGTTTGATGTGGAGAAATCAAATGTATTGATTTTGGAAATCAAAATGAAATTGACATTGAACCTTGAACTCTGTGAAGATCTGAAGGTTATTATGTAAGAAAAGTTTACCAGGAGACAACAAACACACTTTATATAAGAAATCAAATTATAAAATTAGGGGCTACATCGCATAGATAGCGGCTTGTGTGTGTATTTCAACCGGCGTACGGCGGAGCTTTCGCTCCAGGTATTTCTCTTTAAAGAACTAAAATGGTTCCTGTGGTTTTTTTTTTGTTGTCTCCATTTCCACTATGACCTGAACTGACGGGGGTATAGTGTCAGTCAGGATGATGACTTAGGGATAAGCTACGAACACTTTCAAACCAGAGGGGGCGCTAAGAAGAAGTGTGCTGTTAGTATTCAGGCTTTACTGCCTTGTAAACAAGTTTATAGCGACGGTACGGGAAAGAAGATGAGCGCCTGGAGCAAGGTGGATTAGAAAATGTGACACGTTCAGCACTTTAAATGTGTTTGAACATTTCAAGGGTCAAACAGTCTTAGACCCACAAACGCTTAAGACGAAGTTAAAGTCTCTTCCAGAAAATATACAAACACAAATGTAAAACAAAATATCTGTATTGTTGAAAGCGAAGAAAGAAATTAAAAGAAGATGCATTTTTGTTTTGGGATTTAAAATGTTTCAATACTTGAAACAATGATTGAAATTCACTATTTTATAAAAGAAAAAACCCCAAAAAAATGATCTTTCCCCACTTTTGGACAATGAATGGTTGGAGAGTCAAAATCAATGTCAGAGAGAAAGATAATAAGCTTTTGCTCTCATTTTAAATTGTGTTATACCTTTTCTAAATTCTACATTTGGCTTGAGAGGGAGAAGCCCAACACTTTTATACATTCCTGTTTTAGGGTGAAGCAGAACGGTCGTCACACTGATACATCGTCACTGGTTGGCTGGATTCACCAAAGATCTTCACTCTGTGTTGGTTTCTGCCTCATTAACTTCTACCTGCTCCACCGTATTCACTCAACAGTTGCTAGCTTTGACCGCTTCCTTCTTCTTCTTTTTTTTTTTTCGCCAGGAGGCCTGAGAGAGCCGGTTAAGTGGAGAATAAACCAGTTAAATGTGAGGCAATGAAACAAAAACAAATGAGCTGAAGGAGCCGTAAAGCCCCATAAAGCTGAGAGGAATTGAAGAGTCGTATGTCAGTTGTCTGTTTCTCTGAATAGATACTTGTTAGACACATACAAGAATATTTTGATTCCGTTTCAAGGTTTTTAAGAATTATTAGAATAATGAATAAAGTTACGTATCCTGAAACTACTGACAAACTATTAATAGAATTTTGCATGTTACAATTAAACATTAGAAATATTATTTTGAATGAACAATAAAAGTCTTAGGCTTCCTTTACTATCATTGCACAGAAACACAAAAAAAACAGTGGGTCTGGCAACGAAATGTCGTTGCCTGGCAACCGGAGTACACAGTACAGAACAGGAATAAACAAGTAATAGTGCCGGAGCTAATTCACAGAAATTAAACAGGAAATATTGCACAGTGATGTTGCACTTCCCACTAGTATTAAAAATTACTACTAGTGGGAATCAGCCTACACTCATTTCAGCTACAGATATTGTAAATTTTGCTAAATTTCCAAACATGTGAGTCGCTCTACCCACTGCAGCACAATGTCCCCCCCCCCCCTGCTGCTTTAGATTCACTTTCTGAGCGGTTGACTCACCACTGCATTCAGCTCCACCCGGGCTTTCACTTGCTCCACCTTTCCAGACACCACCCGAGGGAAGATGGACGAGTCAGCGCCCTTACAGAACAGCAGGTATTCTCCTGCAATCAACAAACACAGACGATACCAAACACGTGATGAAGGGGTTAATAGTGGTATTGACTCAGTGTGGAGGCGTATTACCTGAGCTTGACTTGACTATGACACTCATTCTTCTCCTCACAGAGTCAAAGTTCAGAACGTGGAGCAGCTCAAACCTGAAAGAGATCCATCTTCATAACTCATCTGCAGTCCAACAATGTTTAATGGTGTTTTATGTTTTGTTTCGTTTAGTCCTACAATGGCCGCTGGTCATTACTCTCTGCATTGTTTGCTTCTTGAAAGATAAAATGCTTCTACTTGTAACTGACTCAGGCCGGCACAGGTCACACCGGACTATTTTCTTAAGTGAATTAAGTGAATCTACTGTAGGTTCAGACCACCTGGAGAACAAGAGTTCTTCTTGTCTCTCTTCTGTAGTCAACTTGTTTGTTACTTTCTATCCTCAAACACCAACTGCTACAAACAAACAGCCGCCACCCGAGTCTGGATCTGTTGGAGGTTTCTGTCTAGAAAAATATATTATTTTCTTTCCACAGCTTGATGCTTTTTACCCCTATATTTTCTTTGAGTTTAATTATATATATATATATATAGATATAGATATATATATATATAGAGGAATTGAACTGTGCGCGAGAATAAAGATAAATAAATGGCCTGCTAAAATCACTAGGATTCACTATGATTTCCACGATGTGGAAATTGCGTACAGAATCATGAAAACTATACATATAAAAGTGGAATCAGACAGAATTTTTGAATACAGTGTTAACTACTGCGTTTTTTTGTGCATTTTAATCTTCATTTCATTATAAAACGCCGTCGCATCAGACGTACCCTGAGACGAGAACGACCCTGCAACGGCTAAAGCTGATCATAAAAGAGCAGGCATGTTATCGAGTGACAATATTTTCAATCTTTATGTTTTGCACATGATTTTGCGTTGGAAAAAAAAAAAAAAGAAAAAGTCAAAACAACCCCTGAACGTAAATTAGGTACATTATTGAACAGTAGTTTATACGAAGGAGTGTAAGACACAGATACATTACGAGGAGTAAAAGCAGCATGCTAAAAAATACTCTGAAACCTTTTACTTCCCTACTGCTTCCTGAGCCCCGGCTGCAGGGTGCC
>OMNM01048900.1:0-17487 GCA_900302745.1 Parablennius parvicornis
ATGTAGGTGTTATCTATACTATAAGAATGTTACTTATTTGCTATAGTTTCTAAAACTCTTCAATGTCTACATGATCAGATTCAGATTACAGATATCAGATTTTACTTTTTTTTCTTTCGTCACTTTACTCTAACTAATACACTCTTGCCACTATCAATCAATCTTTGTGTTCTATGTAGCCCCTAGACCCCACCTGACCCTGGGAGAAAGGCAGGATATACACCGGACAGGTTGCCAGTCCAGTTAGAGACAAGTACAGACAATCACATACACTCTTATTAACCCCTATGATATGATCACCATAGAGATAACAAAATTATCTAACACACGTCTGTTGCACAAAAGGAGGAAACTTGACAAACCACAGATCTTGCCAACTTCACACAAAGAAAGGTTAAAAAACCTGAAAATGCAGCAGGGATATTCCCACTATGAGGGGACTTGCAACCGTTTGTACTTCCACACAAAATTAATCATAGCACCAAAAAATAATTCCGAAATATGCTGATTGGTTAGCAGATAAAGTGAGAAAAACATGACGCCGGTCTCCCTTTCTCCCTTTCTTGATGAGGTCCCTCTCCACACTTTCTTTTTTCTTTCTTTCTTTCTTTCTTTCTTTCTTTCTTTCTTTCTTTCTTTCTTTCTTTCTTTCTTTCTTTCTTTCTTTCTTTCAAGTGGTGGGAATGGTATGGACAAGCTGAAACCAGCAGATGGTGGAAGTGCAAGAAGGGAAACAGTCATCTGGAACAAAAAAAGCTGCTGATAAAAGAGAAAGGGAAACAGTCATCAGGGACGTTGAGAGTGGAGGGAAACAATGTAGATAGATATCACCAGCAGATGGCAGTAATGAAACTTTATGGATGCAAACTGCCATTAAACCCAAAATAATGTATTTTGTAGCCTATGGGACATTTTTTTTGGGCCGTTTTGGGGGATTTATTCAGAAATTATTTGCCTCATCGTTAGCAAAAGTCTCAGCAACATATCCCTGAATGTTCTGCATGTTTTCATGTGCTTTTTGTCTCTGCTCCTCCGAACAGTGTAGGTCTGTTAGTTACCTAAAGAAAAAACAGCAGAAAAATAATAATAACTAACACTGTTTGCATTTCCTGAAAAAAATGCAAGTATAAATCCCGGAGCTGAATAAAGCTGAACAATAATGCTGATGACGCAGGTCACGAGTCTCAGGGTGCTGGTCTGCTGAGGTTACATTATGATAATGATTATAATTATTATCTTGCTAACATCTAGTCACTGTAACATCACTACCAACATTTTCGACCTCACCTTCACCAGGAAGCACCAACACATCTGCCACGTTCTCATTGGGATTACCAGTACCTTCTGCTGACTCAGGAGTTGGACTGTGTGGTTCAATCTGCTACTGGATGAAACATTTCTGAGATAGAAAAATTAAATGGCTGCCGAGGAGAGTCATCTTTGTGGATTACCACTGGGGCAGGCACAAGAACAAAAATACAGCTAAATGTAATGAATGAGCTGATTTGTTGGTGGGGTTTATGATTGACATTAGCTTGATAACACTTTTTTTTTTTCAAAGGGGTTGTAATTGTATTGAAGGGAGCCTATTATTCGTAAATAAATTGTGGAATACCTGATTTTTCAGAGGCATTGAATGCTACATTTCCACGTGAACTCGATAATGATTCAAGTGTTAGTGTTTTTGTGGTAAATAAAGAATTCAATAGAGTCTTCATGAGACTATTCAATATTATGGTATATGGTAATCACAATTGATTATCATAAAGATACAAAAATCAAAGAAAAAAAAATCAAGAATTTATCTCTATGTATGCCTAATAAATGGTTATATGTGTTTAGTTTCCCAGATTTTACACCACTATTCCTATTGTGTTGCTTTATTTTATTCAAAATAATTGAAATTATGAAGCCACAGGACTTAGACATACAACTCCCAGAATTCCACCGGGTCCTTCACTTCGTCTATGCTGCGCATGCGCCGTCAGTCGGGCCATTATTTTGTCCCCCTCAAGCTTCAAATGAACAACAGGCTAAGCGTTCCTTGAAATGAATTAAATATTAATTCGTGAGGAGATAATTTTTTTCCCTTCCTGCTTACGACCTCCGACACACATGGAGTCTCTGAGCCTGTAGCCGGTTGTGTCGCCGGGCTGTTCGGTCCTCCGGTGGACAAGGAGGCCGAAAACAGTGCGCGGAGTGACAGCCCGTTAAAGCAGCCGCAGATTGGGTGTTTATCTGGCTGGCTAGCCACCTAGCTAGCTTCCTAGACAGCTACGAGGGGAGGAGAAACCCAGAGGATCGTCTGACAACTTTCGGAAAGACGGAGCGGTGGCTCTCCCTGTCCCGTCCAATCTACAGAGGGAATGGCACACCTTCGAGACATGCAGAACCAGGTACACAAATCCTCTTTGAGCTTTCTTTTCATCCAGCGATAGCCCAGCCAACATGACTGTCAGGCTTTCTATGAATAGGTGGGTGGTGGTCTCAGCCATCAGTGGAAGTGAAGCCACACAGACAAAAGATTATTTCATTTATGTCTCTTCTGATTGGTAGATAGTTTTCAGTACATCTGATAATAATCTATAAATGGTCTCAGATCATACAATAGCATGTTGAAATAGAGATGGACACCACATGGATATACATAGTGTTTTATTGTGTCAGTCCTTTAAATGCAGTTTCCTTTTTTTATAGTAGGAAAGCAGTGAACTTTTAAGTGTCCTAATTATATTGTTGCATTAAATTCAATCTTATCTTCAGGTAATTTAGGTCTGAGACTAAATAGATCAAAACTGATACACAGAAGAAAGGTTAATCATCCATCATATTTTCTTATTTCTTGTCAGTGTATGGGAATGTATAAAAAGGCCAGTGTCTCATATATGTCTCAGACCTCATTATCTGTTATTAACAAGCATGTGTCAGTTGAACCTAAGATTTATCATCAGTACATAGCTTTCGTGAGAGACACACCCACTCCAACATTCAAAACAAACTTAGTACTGTGATTGTAATTACACCATAATAGCTGTGTGTTTCTCTTTGTTGTCACTGAATCAGAATACCAGGTTGGATCCTGAAGAGTACTTCACCAAGCAGGAGCGGATTGGAAAAGGTTCCTTTGGTGAGGTCTATAAAGGAATCAACAACCGCACCAAGGAAGTTGTGGCAATTAAAATCATAGACCTGGAGGAGGCAGAGGATGAGATAGAAGATATTCAGCAGGAGATTACAGTGTTGAGCCAATGTGACAGTCCTTTTGTCACAAAGTATTATGGATCATACCTGAAGGTGGGATATTAAAAACAAACATGATGCATACACACAGACTAGCTCCAGTTTCCAACATGCACATGCTTAAGGACATAAATACATATGCAGTCCTATGTAGGCAATACTAAAGCAATGTCGGGCTTTAATTGTCTTTCATCAAGTACATTTTTGCCTTCAGGGGACCAAGCTTTGGATTATCATGGAGTATTTAGGTGGAGGATCTGCTCTAGATCTGGTAAGAAGAATTCTATTTTTATGCAGCTTACACAGTTTAAATAGTTTCGTTCGTGGCATTTTTTACAGTTAAGAAGGAAAACTGATCTACTCTTTGTTTCTCATTAATTTTTTGTTTCTATTTCTCTGAACCTTATCATTTCAGCTTCGCCCCGGACCTCTAGAAGAGACTTACATTGCTACTATACTGAGGGAAATACTGAAGGGGCTGGAATATCTGCACTCTGAGAGGAAGATTCACAGAGATATCAAAGGTAATCAACACTTTCTTAAAGCATTAATGAGCTAACGTAAAGCACTCCATGTGTCATGATCACATTTTTAGCTTTTCAAGTTATTGTTTTATCACTAGGCTGTTATGTCAAACCATTTGTAGCATTGTATGTGGGTTTCTGATACAAACTCAGATGTCAGCATACTTTAGATCTTCTTAGCCGTAGTGTGATGTTTTGAGTTGGGACCAAATAGGATGAAAGAGACCTTGCAAAATGACATATACTGTATGCATCCTGCCTCAATTATATCCTGTGCAGAATATCACTGCAATATGCTAACAAGCTGTATATGTTGGTTATTAACACCATGTGGGAGTGTGAAGTCTCACAACATCATGGGAATGTTAAATTAATGGACTTGAACATTTTCCCATTTTTCTGTCATTGATAATGATGATGGCGTTGATTAATATTCTCATTTGTCCAGGTAGGAGATCTCTCAAAGCAAATTGAATCACATCAGCTGATCTAGGCTTATATGGAATGATAATGACACTACAATGATAATAGATTTATTCTGTACAGCAGAGGTGTCAAAAGCACACAATCTTAAAACAGGCCCATGATTTCCGCCTTAGACGACCTTGCAAATTGTAAAAATGTCAAATAAAACTATAATGTTGCAATGAAAGTATCTGCTGTTACTAAGGTGCTCACTGGGGAGTGCACAGTTCTTTTAGTCAGAACACATCACTGCCATCTGAGAACAAAGCTGAGCGATCAGTGATGCAGCAGTGCAGTTATTTCTAAATAATTAGCATTAGCTTCAGCTACATGCTCTTAGTTTGAGTTTTTTTTTTCCAAACTATATGTGTTATAGGCTTTAGAAATCCTGTGATGTGTAGTGTTTAAATACTTTACCAGGACACGGATGCAGGCGTGTACACACAGGGGTGGCACATGGAACTATACATACAGCCTACAATCCCCCCCTTGTCCTCAGCCTTGTCCTCACACAAATCTTCTGAATCACCTTTTTCACCCCAGCTGCTCTCATACTCCAGTTCTGCCTGCTCCTCCGATAGAGTGTCATTAGTGTTTTTAAAGCCTTTGAATTACAAAGTCAAGCAATTGGAGCCGGCTTGTTTTTCTCAGTATGATTACTGAATCACTGAGGGCACCGGACCTGACCTCAGACTGTGGACTCATTCTGGTGTACACAGACCATCTCCAACATGTGCATGTTGTCTCTGAGTCCCCTGTGCTCTTGCAATCCATAACAGCGCCTGCTGATTATTATTATTATACCACAAATAGAAGCGGATCACACATGAAAATGGTCATTCACAGATACCAGACACAAACACAGGTTATATTTTGACTAGTCTTTTCTTCTTCTTCTTCCAGCTGCTAATGTGCTCTTGTCAGAGCAGGGCGATGTGAAGCTGGCAGATTTCGGGGTGGCGGGACAGCTGACGGATACACAGATTAAGAGAAACACATTTGTTGGCACGCCTTTCTGGATGGCTCCCGAAGTCATCAAGCAGTCAGCCTACGATTTCAAGGTGAGGCCGGAGGTGTTTCTGTTTTTGGTGACGTGATCTTTGGTAATAGCAGATTCCAGGTTTGTTTCTTTGTCCAAGCATTGACTGTGTGCTGCTAATTGAAATGGTTAATAATGAGTAATATATGTTACTTAACATCAAAGTTTTAGGGTCTGTCTTTATAAAGGGTGAGCTTAATTTCCTACATTTTCTGTCCTGCTCAGGCTGATATCTGGTCGCTGGGAATCACTGCCATCGAGCTGGCCAAAGGGGAACCCCCGAACTCTGATCTACACCCAATGAGGGTCCTCTTCCTTATTCCAAAAAACACTCCACCTACATTGGAAGGCTCGTACAGCAAGCCTTTTAAAGAGTTTGTGGAGGCCTGCCTAAATAAAGATCCTCGTTTTGTGAGTAAAACTATGTCACAGCATCCTTCTGCAAGAATGGTGGCAGAATCAAAATCAAACCACACCTGCAGAGTCGAACTGCTGTTCAAAGTGAAGCCAAAGAAAAAAAACAATGAACACTTATCCAACCAAATATTTTGGGATTGGATTAGATTGTTCACTTTTAATGTGAATTAGTTGGTTTTTCCCTTTGTTATTTATGGAGTTGAATTCCAGTCTTCAGGCTTCAGTGATGTCCTGTTCACCACTGCTCTAATCTCTTCTCTTAAGTTCTTTCAGCTACAAAAACATTTGACATCATTTTCCTGTTCTCCCTCGTCGCTCAGAGGCCGACAGCCAAAGAGCTGCTCAAGCACAAGTTCATCACACGTTACACCAAGAAGACGGCGTATCTGACGGAGCTGATCGACCGCTACCGTCGCTGGAAATCAGAAGGACACGGAGAGGAATCCAGCTCTGACGACTCAGATATGTTAGTCCCCGAAACGTTTTTTTACTCAAATAGTGTTAACAATAGACATTTGGGGGAAGCTTTGCTCGCTCATCACAGTGTTTATGTGAAGCTCAACTGTTTGGTCAGTTTTCTTTTGTTCATGTTTTTATTATCATTCATTTGCCAAATTTCCAGACATTTCATAGAAATGACAAACTGATTAAATTATTGTTTTGCTGAAATGTGAGACATGAACTTGGACTATTTTAGTCATTTTTAATGTTTTTCTTTCTGGTGTGACTGTTTTTCTTACTCTGACAGGGACGCTGACGGAGATGTGGATACATGCCCCATGTGGACCTTCCCCACAGTCAGACCCACCACGATACATAAATTACAGAAGGGCTACACACACACAGATTCAGAGGTGACACTCGCTCTGTGCAGACACGGTGTCAAGGTGTCTAATCTTTGGTTTTACTCTTCTTTAAAAAAAAAAAATCCTTTTTTTTTTTTTTTCCTTTACAGACAGGAGACTCTGTAAAAAGGCAACCTAAGTCTCAGTGTTTGTCTGCTTTGGTAACACCAATCTTCAGAGAGGTGAGCATCTAAAACCTGCTCCTCGACAGTATTTTAATGCACTAACACTTCATTTAGCCTTTGTTTAGACGGGTTTGTTGCCTGGTAATTAATGTGAAAATGTTTATCGTCTCTAACAGTTGCACAAGACAGCTTTGATATCGCTGTCCTCCATATGTAGGTCAGTTCTCATGAAGTCCGATGTAGGCCAAACAACAAATAGATAAATAAAAAAATCATTCTGAATATATAGCACTACAACTCACAATGTAAATACAAACAATAAATCTGAAAAAGTCCCAACAAGTATATCATCACACCTGATGATATAGGTTTTACTTGTTTTGTTGATAGATATTTTCATCAAGGTGAAAAGAGAAACGTGTAGAATAGAGGGAGAAACAAAACCCAACAAATAACACACTGTAAACATGCTTGTCTCAGGCTGTTAATGACAACAAGTTTAGATTTAACTGATCTGTTTTCAGGATGAATGATGAAATTACAAATACAAATATCTTATTAAAGTTGCCCGTGTTGTTTCACGTGTCTTCTGGTTTGATTATTTTTCACCACCAGTTGAAGGAGAAGCGGCGGGCGAGTGGCGGTGGAGTGGGAGCAATCGAGGAGCTGGAAAACGCCTTCAACCTGGCTGAGGAGTCGTGTCCCGGCATCTCCGACCGCCTCGTCACGCACATGATGGAGAGAGTGTGCAGGTGATTGCACCACCCTGTCATGTGACAAATTAAACATGGTCTTCATTCATATCCAGCTAACCTGCTGCCTGTCGCATCCTTCTTTTAGGTTTTCTTTAAACGGTAACACCACCCCGTCTTCACGGTGAAACCCTGGCTGGATTTAACTTGATCCCGTCCCCCTTTTTTTTTTCTGTCTCACGGACCCACCCAGCTCCTCATAAGGACCACAGATGAACAAACCCTCCCCTCCATACCGTCGTGCCCCTCTTAGTCCTGTCCCTGAAGAGATCTTTTAACTAGTTATAATTAAATATTTTTACAGTTTTTCTTTGAAGATTGGAGAGTATTTAAGACAATAAAGCCATGACATGTAGAGCGTTGTGTATACCTGTTAGAGTGAGATGAAAACAACTATAATAAAGTTTATGGAAAATGTGCCGGGTGCCTTCAAGTGTATTGATTTGTTTTTATATTTCCTCATCCTGAACAATCCACCAGTCCATCACAGGGTTAAAACAGATAACTATGCACACCTATTGGCATACTTACTGTATCCTATTAAGCCTCAAACAAGTGTTGCGACTGTGTGAGGAAACTGGAGAGGATCCCCTTCTATACATGGGGAGAACATGGAAACCGCATGCATGTCTGATGGTCTTAATGGGTAGGTGTGATTTTTTGGCTTTGTAGTAAAAATAAATGTCAGGGTTTTGGGTCATATTTGCATCTCTGTCCAGATTCTTTGCGATATTGATGAAATATTGATGAACTTGAACCAGAATGAAAGTGAAACTGAAGTGGACATGTTATGCTAAATTTAGCTTTTTCCTCATTGTGCAACTTGTGTAAATAAAAATGTTATTGTCTGTTGTAAGGCAATGGAGCTCTTTTTCTTTGAAACCAGATACATCGTCTATGCTCTGTTGAAGTGCTTGTAATTTGACACCAGCCTCAAGAGATGTAAACCCAAAAGAAAGCCAGATGATATCATTGAAGTTTAATAAAACTTTTATTACAATATATGCATTAATAACAATATTTGGTTCTTTAATGTTGGGTAAAAACAGCATAAAGAGGAATGTGAAGAATTATCATCTTGGCTGGTGAGGAGAACGTTGGCTACATCAACCTCGCCTTCGATCTTTATGGCCACTGGGGAAAACCACAAAGTATTCAGCAGTTGGGACAAGTACAACTTTACACCTCTTCCATTTCACTGCATCGATGAAAACACACATAACAGTCACTGCTCCGCTCACATGACGTCACGTTACAAAGGAGAGGACACAGGAAGTGAATGTGTTCAGTTAACTGAGAGCACCAAAGAGGCATCGCACCTCATTAGTCAGTCCTTCATTTACTGGGCATACACTACAACCGTAAGAGGTCAAAGGTCACAGTTTAATTTGTTTTCTTTAATTCTAAATGAGCGTATTCACACTTGAAGGCAGCTGTACGTGGCGACACTGATGTTAAAACAGCACTAATAAACATGGGTTAAAAAGAAGAGGCTGACTTGGACACTGCAAAATATTCACCTTCATTTGTTTCTTCTCCCAAAAGGTGAGAGCAACATGCACAAGAGCAGGAGAACATCAGTAACACCAAGTAGGAAAAACTATTCGATAGTAAGCTTGTGTGGTCATAATTGACTCTGAGCTCACGTTCAGAGAAATATTAATGGCATCTCTGTGTAAAAGGAAGAAAACAGGCTTCAGGTATTTATGCTACTAGTTTTACCGTAATCGGCTCTCCCATTGAAATCCTTCTAGAATCATCATATGTTTTCATCACAAAATATCAAAGAATAGAATACTTTGGTTCACAGAAATAACAAAACAAAAATATGAACCAAGAGTAACAGAAAATCCCAATCTGAATAAATGCCACTGTTTTAAAAGATGGGTCACATGACTTCATTTGAACAGATTGTGCCAGGTTCATCAAAATAACATAATAAAAAGAAAAAGAACTGCGTGTGAATAAATGATCATAACACTGTTTGAATATACTTTGCTGTATGCATTTAAAAAAAAAAACAAAAAAGAAACTTGGCTTCAGATCCCATGTGTATCCGAGGCGAAGCTAGTGGTGAGCAGAAGGAGCAAATAACCAGACAGCTTTTGCATTTTTCTGGTCTTCCTCTGGTCAAACTCGAGCAGCGGCTCAAACACCTGCAGGAGAGAGAAAACAATGATCCACACGTGATCAGGTGGAACTAAAGACAGTCCTATTATGTAAAAAGCTATGTAGAGCTGCAGTACAAAGTAACTTGATTCCCAGAAAGTGTGCAGAGTTGCATTCACCGTACATTTTTTTCACACATGTTGGCCGTCGACCTCCCCGTCTCCTTGTTTCTGCATCTGGGCTTGCATCTTGGCAATCATCTCCTGCATTCGTCTCAACTGTACAACACAGAACATCAGCACGTATGACATGAAAATGAGAGGAACGCTGACAATAGTGAGATTTAATAGTGGGGCGCATGTCAGCTTTATTTAGAGACTTTCACATCGCTCAGTTAAGCTAACTATTAATAATCCCCGCGCATTAGAAATGCTTGACTGGAAACAGCTACTACCACACAAAAAAAGAGAAAAGTTTATAGTTCATGTATTGTGAATCCGAAGGTTCAACATGAAGAAAATAAAGTTAGTAATTTATTTCTGTCCCACAGCGGAGAACAACAACTACTACATAATGAATGTAAACTTACATACACAACTATATGTAGATGAGTTTTGGGGCTTCAAGCCAGAAAATAAAATCCAATTAATGTTTATGATATTACTTTAACATTTGAGAAAATGCATTGGATCACAGATGTCAGGCTCTTCACAGAAACAAAGCTTTGTAGTCTATCTTTTTGATTTTCAATTTCAATAAAAAGGCAGAACCATGAAAGCTGAATGAAGAATCTGAAGGTAGTGTAGCTGAAGTATCTTACCTCAGCCTCCTTCTCCTGCAGGATTATATCCTTGTCCATTTCCTCCGGCTCCGGCCCCTTCCTGCTGTAATAACACGGCTCAAGTTACTTTTCATGTTACTGTTATGCGACAAAAATCAAATATTTCTGCAGAACATTGTGCCAAAAAAGCCAAACTTTCAATAGTGTAAATAAATGCAGATGAGTCAAACATTTTGTTAACTTGTGAGATCATTAATGAAGCAGAGAAGTTCATGTCTGTCTTGCATGTCAAGAGCTTTAAGCAGCATTAAGCTAAGAGCGAAAGCCACACTGAGAAAGAGAAAGAATTGGATTAAGTGGGTTAGTTTAGAGAAGAGTGGAACTCTACAACATATACCTACAGAGATGAAAGCAGAAAGATTCCAGAGAAAAGGCAGTGAGTGCAGGAGTCAGGGGAACAGCATGACCTCCCCCGTATTGAAAAATAAAACTGAAACGGTACCTTCAACAGTCCACTCATGGGATGGGACAAATCAGAACCAGACCACCATCATTGGGCTGATGGCGAGGTATTGTGTGGACAGTAAAACCACTCCCTTATCCCGGGCTGGCTTTAGAGGGGAAAGTCTAAGAGTCTCTTTAGTCTACATGAAGGGTTAAATGATGATATACCCACACTATGTTAAAAACACACAGTAATCTTGTTTCCAACCTGTACAGACTATAAACTACGCATGCTGAACTAATCATGTAAAACAACAAACTACACCCCACACCATGAAATTAGCTAAACTGCCACCCTCCAAATTGAGGTGGTTTAACATGCAAAATGACAAGTTAGAGCTACTCAGCTACAGAACGGACTGTACTTCCATCACGTCACATTAAATCACTAAAAACCAAAGGCTGTAGATGGACTTTAACCAACCCTCCACATTTAGCCGTCTGGATGCCTGAGCTGAGTTCAGCCATGTGTGATGTGTGTGCACGGGCTTCATGTACATGATGACTTGTTTATTCTTATCACGGGGCCGCTGTCTGAGGTGGGGGAGGTGCAAGAAAGCAAGCTGACAGACAAGTACGTACGCAGGAGACAGAGGCAGAACGTAACCATGGGATGACAACCTGCCACCCCGTTTGAGGCGGTCCGAGCGGAAGTTCTCGTAGTGCAGGTCCTGAGTGACTTCCTGAAGGTCCTGCATGTGGGTTCTGTGGGGTATAAAGAAGTTCAACACATGAACTAAAACACCCGACAAGCTGCAGCTCCACTTTTTCATTTAAGAAGAGCGCATTGTGTTTTTGCTCTCCATATTCTTCACCCTTGTAGAACTCACATCAGCATGGTGCGCAGCTTGAGGAAATCGTTGTGCTCTGGGTTCTCCACCTCCACCACTCCCCAGGGATACAGACGGCCCCGCACTTTCTTCCCTTTGGCTTCAATCTGCTGGTTGGATCCTACGACTGCAAATGGGATGCTCGCCTGGACAAGAGAGGTCATTTGTAATTAATCATGACTCTTCAAAAGGAGTCTACACAATGATGACCTGAATCGAATGAAGAGAGGAAATCGCCTTTTTTCCATGATTAAAAATATAAATAAATAAAAAAAGTCATTGTTGCGGGGGGAAACATGAATTTCTGGATAACAGATATGTTACCTTCAGGATTCTGGTTTGCTCTTTGAAGTCTTCATCTTCATCGGACTCAGCATCAGGAAGGTGATAAATCTTGATACCATGCTCATCGATCTCATCGAGAATCTAAAAGAAAGAACAAACATTGGTTAGGATCTGTTAAGTTGGATGGCGATGAGGGGCCCGACAGCCGCTTCTTGACAAATACTAAATCAAGTTTAAACCTACATCTTAGTCGAGAGAAATTGAGTGAAACTGTGAATTCATGTTGTAAAACATGTTGTTTTGTGAAGCCATTTTATAAAATGCAGTGATCCATCCAACACAGACGACTGGCCACGGCAGTGATCGTCTGATACTATAAATACTGCTCATGACTGGAGAAAAAAAAAAGGAGAAATCTCAGAACAATGGGTAGATCAGTGGCCCTCACCCTGCGCTTGAGCCTCTCCCTCTCCCTGAGGGTGAGTGTGTCGGCCTTGGCGATGACAGGAACAACATTGACCTTATTGTGAATTGCCTTCATGAACTGCACATCGAGAGGTTTCAGGCTGGTTGGAACAGGAAGCGGCAAATGGGGGGAAGAGCAAACAAAACGATCCATGTCACAAGGGTGTGTTTGATAATGTTTAGTAGAATATAAAAAGACCTTTGCTGTATTTGTGTAAAAGCATGTGGGAGAACATACCCGTGGCCCAGTGGGGAGATGAAATAGAAGCAGCAGTGAACTCTATTGTCAACAATGTGTCTACGGTTTAGACCACTCTCGTCATGGAGGTAGCGCTCAAACTGATCGTCGATGTAACTGATGATGGTGCTGAAACTGAATGAAAGAGTAAAGTCAAACGTACAGTACACTGCAGCTGCAGCCCACTAAATCCTTAACCCAAAGCTCAGGTGGAAACTCGGTACTCCTGTTATTGTGCATTTCTAATCCCTGTCGTGTTACCTTGTGTGGTCACAAAAATCAGGCAGTGCAGTTTGAATCTAAAAATATATCCTTTTCTATTCAGGCTAGACTCAAAGGATGTCGTACCAGTCTTGACTGTTGATTGCGTCTCCGTATCCTGGCGTATCGACCACAGTGAGGCGGAGCTTAACGCCTCGCTCCTCAATTTCTACTGTCGATGCTTCGATCTGAACAGTCCTTTCTATCTTTTCTGTTGAAGGAAAGGATCAGACACACAATATGGAGATGCCATTGTGCCATGATTTATAAATAAAAACAAAAAAGAGGCTTGTGTGTGTATATTACCGGCAGCTCCAGGGATTACTCTCTCAGGGTAAAGGTCAGTGAGGAAGAGGCTGTTGATCAGGGTGGATTTTCCAAGTCCTGACTCACCTTTAAATTACAGAGGATAATAATAATCACTATGCAGCGAAAAATCAACACAAGATCAGATCAAAAAGCTATAATTAGTAAAACTCTCTCAGGACAAGTTAGGTTGTCAAGTGGTGGAAACCTTTTGTAACACAGTTACAGGATGTTCAAACAAAATACAACAAAGAACTTCTCACAGTGCTCCACGCCGAGCCTCACTGTAGACAGATGTACACATCAAGCCGATATAAAACCTGACCTCTGCATGAGTCTATTGCAAACCATCAGGTGGCTGATTATACATTCCTGGAGATTGTGAACACAAGTTTTCATTCAATCTACATCCTGAAAATTTAATTATAGAAAATTGAAGGCAAGGAAATACACTGAGGAAACTTATTCATGTCTCATTGAAAAAATGTTTTCAAAAGAAAGAATCTTAAATCCAGAGGAGAATATAAAGGACAAACTCACATGCTATTCATGACATATATTAAATGACAGAACTTCCACGATGTTGCATGCTGTGCCAAGTGAACTCAAAGGATTATCATTGTGGAATTTTTACAAGCTGAGAGCAGCTGGTTGCTAAGAACATTAATCAAGTAGATCGAACAGCAACAGGATGCTATTGAAAAACTGAACAAAGTTTTTTTTTCCCCAGATGAAAGGGATTATCAGTGCTCCCAATTCCCAGTTATGTTTGTTATATTTTGATTAGACTATATGATTTCAGTCAGGCATCATTTTTAGATAGCCCAATCAGGCCATGGGGTGAAGGAGTTTTTTCATCAGTGATACAATGGTAGTGGACCCCCGTTACATGGAGAATGCGTTTGTGAAGAAGTGAGTCATTAATAGTTCACCAAGCATGTCTGCCAGTGTTTCATGGGGAATTTATGTTGGATACGTTCAGTTTATATGTTTGATGACGTGTACTTGTGAACAGCCCTGTGTTTATTTAGCTCAGTTGTGAATTAAGCTAATGCTAATCGGCTAGCTGTGTTTGCACGTGTCATGTTAGAGGATTTAATCCTGGTATATTGAGGATTATTATCATTATCTGTCACTTATTTGTATATAGCTCATTTGTTACAGAAAACCATTCTACATTCATTATTGATCAACATTATTCTCACTGCCACAAATGAGCCGCACCAACAGAGCATTCAGACTTCGTTTCACTGAACAAGAATGAAAATACTAACACACATTTAGTCCAGTATAGAACGGTCAACTAAGTATTTTACATTTCTTACTCATGACATATTTTCAGTGGTGAGAAAGAAATGGTCGCTTATGAGTTTTACAAGTAAGCAAGATTGAATTGGTCCAATAGATTTACAAGTTTTTACTCTTCTCAGTTGGCAACTTGCCAGTGTCTTCATGGATAATAAAAGTCAACAGATTACAATGTAAAAACTCTAATTCTAGATGCATTTTAACAAGAGAAATACTATAAAGTGTCAATCCGCCAAGGAAAACAGATTATGGTGAAGCAGGTCGAACCGAAGGCTTAGATCAGCTCTCTATGAATTTTCCTCCAGTAGAGAAACCAGTGGGTCACGCTGTTCACTGTGTGAATCGGTCCCTCGAGGCTGAAAAGCTGCATTCCTCTCCGGTTTATTTTAAAGCAGAAGGATGAGCAGTGTTTAGGGGAGTTTCTACCCTCCCCCCTTCTTCACAACAGCTCAAAAGGTTCACATAGTCACATAAGTCACATTAAAGAGTTTACACTGCTGGTTGCATCAGCTGTGCAGCTTTATCTGTAGATATCGACTCTGCAGAAATAAAACACTTTGAACATTAAATATAAACTAGAATTAAGAGGAGTTAAGTTAAAGACCAATCGGCCATTGCATATTTCACCACAATATCATGAAGAAGCCTCACACCAGTACAATGATAGCAGTTATTCTAACAAGCAGAAAAATGTTCAGGCAACCAGGCATGATACCACTACAAAAGTTTCAATAAACTCAAAATGTTTAGGCTAACTGATGCAGTTTAGACGTGACTATCAGTGAGATAAAGCATCACTTCCCCAAACTAAAAGTTTTCGTAGACAAAAGGCCTCTTACCTACAACCATAAGAGTGAACTCAAACCCTTTCTTGACGGACTTGCGATGAACCTGGTTAGGCAAGTTGGCAAATCCAACGTACCCTGGGGTCTCGGGGTTTGTAAACTGCCCCTGCTGTTAAAAAAAAAAAAAAAAAGTAAACAAACAGGACAGGAGAGTCATTGCCTTTTAATAAGTGGTTTTGATTAGATTTAGTTTAATAACATTTGGTACAAAATACATGAAAATCAGAGATTAGCTGACTATGGAATTTGTTTTTACAGCAATTACATAACGACCAGTCACAAGTGCTATATCCGACATCAGGCTGAAGACATCTGTTCAAGAACAAAAAAGGGTATTTAGGCATGTTACAGCCATCTGTTTTCAAAAACTAGCATAAGTTCAGAGTTTATAATCCTTTCCAAACCAAGATAAGTTAGAGCAAAGTATTTTACAAGCTGTTGACCATGTTGGACAAAAAAAACCAAAAAAAAACCAAAAAACAAAACATTACGTTCTTTGCGTCGTTTGCCAGAGAAAAAGGATAAACCCTGCATCCTCTGTCCAGTGCGATAAGCATGACTCAGGAGGATAATGAGCACCACACTGAGAATGTGACTTAAATTCACACAATAGTGGTGAATGTTTTGAACAACACAATGAATTGAAACACCACCGGAACCACAAGTTCACATTCAATCAAAACCAGAAGACATAGGATGAAGTTTCAAGTTGAAACTATCTTATTGCAATAATGCAGCAGCAGTGAAGACCGATTCAAATAGCACAGACAGAAATCCGGAACAGCAGCATGCCATATGAGTACCGACAGAACATCTTTAAATGTCTTACCTTCATTTTGTCTGCCTGAGACATTTCTTCCTTGTTAAACCTAAAAGATAAGACAATCAGCGAGATGCAGAAAAAAAACGGTGCAACACATTCATTTATACTCCAGTTCTGGCCTGTAATTCATGTCGTCGCAGTTACGGGCTTCACAGTGTGAGAGACAGGAAGTCTGGTTTGTGCTCTCAAAGGCTTGTGAGAGTACTTGCCACAAAAAAAACCCTTCCTGCTTCAGTGGCTGCCTTTCAGCTGTGTCCCACTATAACACTGGGACTCAAGGAAAAGAGATTAAGATAGGCTTGTGATGTTAATCTCAGCGTCTCTATGATGTGGATCATATTTGTTTACTTCTTTGTTACTTCAAGCAAACACTAAATTAAAGGGTTTCAATGTGGGAGGTGTGGCCCAAACACTTTTGAGAGGAGACTCAGTGAATCTAAATGAAAATCTGTGAAGAGGAGGTCACACAGGCTTCGGTATACACGTTGAAACCAAAGCAGAGAGACACATTTAGGAGAATTCCATAACAAATCAATCACAGAACTGTTATATGGAATGACTCATTGTACTAGTTGTGCTCAATACTATAATGTGAGATGAAAAAAACACAATCATGATCCATTGAAAGACAGAATAAACTTAACTAAGGAGGAGTGATGGGCATCATTTTTTCTGTATTTGCACACAAGAGGCCCACGTTGAGTTTTAGAACCGAGCCTGAACACACCCACCGACTGAAAATCACTACGCATCTTTGTTTATATGCAACTTAAAAAAACACCTTACTGTTTCCTGGCTGTCCTAATAACAACAAAAAACATGTTGAAGTTAGTTAATGAGCTAATTTCGAGCAGTTTTAAGTAGCTCCATCGACCTCTACAGATTATCGCGCGAGGTGTGCGTCCGCTAACAGATGAGCAGCACGAGCTAGCTTTCAAAACATGCACCACTGTGATTTAACCTCCGCTGATTATTTGGCTATTTTCTGTAAAAGCGGTGTAAACACATCGTTTGTTTCCCAAGCTAACGGCCAGCGGAACGGCTCAGTAAACTAGCAATCTCAGCAGCGTTACCGCCTCTTAACTAGCCAAGTAGCTTCTCCTGCGGGACGGTAAACGGCTAACGGCGCCCACAACATAACAACAAACCCCACTAATAAAAACAACAGCCGGTGAATAAGTGACGAGATGACGCGTTACCGTACGGGTTTGTCCACAGAGACAGAGACAGAGAATGGAGATGAACGGTAGAGTTCGCGGACACCTCAAATTCTTCAGATTCCGGTGCAGCAGACAGACAGACCACAATGCACCGGGAGATAACTC
>OMNM01048901.1:0-17180 GCA_900302745.1 Parablennius parvicornis
TATTGATTTCATGACTAATTGCTTCCACTTGTTTCAAGTGTCTCCTACTCCTGCCCTCATGTTCTCCATGAGTGCTGCACACAGCTCCAAAACCTTATTGCTTCCACCTGGTTCAGGTTTACATGTTGTCTCCTGCCCTCTGTGCAGCAGGCATCTCCATTTATAGAATATCACCTTTTAAGCCCTATTGCAATATTTTCATAAATCAATACTTGCGTGATGTTTCAAGAGATTTTATTGTACTGTTATCTGGGGTCTTGAATATAAAGTTCCATACAAGATAAACACCAAAAACATGCAAATGTGGAATATGCACAAGTGCCAAATATAATTAAACTATAAACATTAAATAGATGCAAACAAAAGTTGATACAAAAAATACGATCAAATGAAATATATTTAACTTGTTGAAAAATGTGCATGGATCAGTTTTGGGGGTTTTTTGTGCCTAACTACCTCGTACATACTTGGAACATTTGCAAAATTTGTAAACACAGGAGAAAAGAAGGTCACATTTATTAAAAGGAGTGAGATCATACTTGGAGCACAATGTAGTTGATAGATGAACAGTGTTATTACTGAGATTTTCATATATATATTAATTGTGGGTTGTGTTCGTAAAGTTGTTTTAACCTAAATTAGATTTTGTCCCATGAACCAAGCAAAGTTATTTATATTCATTTATAATTATACAGAGGTTTGCCCAAAATAAAAATGTGAATATACATGATAGCTGCTCCAATCTGTAAAACCACCAAGCAATTTGTAAAAAATTTTTGTTTTGGGGGGTTTTTGGGTTGTTTTTTGTTTTGTTTTTAAACAAAATTCCTAAAAGTAGTAGACACAACACAACTGGAGCTGCAATATCAGTGATGCTGTCAAGAAAGATCATCATGAGCCAATATAACATTAGCCTCAAAGCCATGCTGTCAGGGTGCGTTTGTAAAAACATACATAACACAACAATTATAGGAGAAGTCATGATGGACATTTCACTGTATTCTGCACCAGAAGGTTTATTTAAAATTGGTTTTATGTTGTCATTTTCCATAATAATTGTTTAGTTTTGCATTTTCCATCGCAAATACTCTGCGCCACAACAAAGATCAACTTTAAAGTTTGAATGTAAAGGTTATTAGGTGACTATTTTACCAGTCTGGCTCACTCAAGATAAAACTGGGCTGTATGTGGCCTCTGAACTGTGTTTGACAACCCTGCAGTACAGCGATCATAAGTATAAAGCAATAATGATTGTTCTAAAGAAACATTCATTTACAATAACAAAATACAGTAAAACTCAAAATAGGATAGTTTCAGTAGACTACTTCACTGAGAAGCTCCTCTTCCTAAACATTATCTGGTGAAAGTAAGGACTGTGAACAATGGTAATGAAGAGAGTGATCCTTTCAAATGTTTCCAATTTAATTGTTTGAAGAATTATGCACGACTGATCATATTTGACTCGTGACTTTTTTTTAAATGACATCTCCACTCTCCCTGTTGTACTTCCTTGTATCTCTAGGGACATAGGCAGCCTTTTTTTTTTTTTTTTTACAAAACATAATAACACCACACATCCTCCAAAGGGCTTTATACATAATTCACTCCAGAGACTGTTTGTGAGCAGGTTTTTGTTTTGTTTGGGGGTTTTTTCAGGTCGACAGGTGTCCACAGAGAGCGACCAGACAAGCAAATTTTCTCTGTGATTTTCAGCTGCTGACACTGGAGGATAATAAAAGCTGACAATCTGCAACCAAGTTCTGACAAATCCTGCCAAATATGCATTTATAATGGTGAGAGATGACAGGCTTATGCTATTAGCTGTGTTGATATAATTCAACTAGTCAAAACAGTTTTGCGCTTTTTCAGTTTTGCTTGGATTGGAGCTACACACAAAACATATTAAAGTGTTTTTACTGCCTTCAGTGCGTCTGTGTGTGTGTGCGTGCGTGCGTGCCTGC
Organism: Parablennius parvicornis; assembly: GCA_900302745.1. Taxonomy (NCBI): domain Eukaryota; kingdom Metazoa; phylum Chordata; class Actinopteri; order Blenniiformes; family Blenniidae; genus Parablennius; species Parablennius parvicornis. The sequence goes on from OMNM01048901.1 coordinate 1,962, forward strand.
GTGCATGCATGCATGCGTGTGTCCGACCTCTATCAGACTGCTGTGTGAACGTGATCGGATCCCGATGGGTTCAAGAGATATAATATGAATGGCATGCAGGTCAGCATTCGGGTTGCCAGATGTGACTCACTGTTTCCAGCCCAAGCAAAGTAAAAACCACACACCTCAATAAAAAACAGCCTAAATCTCAGCCTGTTTAAAAATTATATTGACACTGTAAAAATATTATATATGTTATTTTAAAAAATGCCAGAAACACACAAATGCACCAAATAAACAAAGTTAAAAAGTCAGTCGTTAGCTCCCTAATTGGGGGATACCGCCATATATAGCAACGCTGCTCAGCCCATGTATATTCATTTTCAAGGGGTTGTTAAATACAATCGACAAAATCTAGACAACCTGATGAGGGAGAGAAGAAGGAAAATGAAGAAAAAAAAGAGCACACCATTCAACATTTTAGCGGAGCAACTTCCTCCGGTGCTTCTCCATGAGGTCAATCACATGTCAATGACTAAGCAGAATTATCCGAATCGGTACTACATTTGAACGATGCCTGAATTTGGTGTGGAAAAAAATTGGAATTGGGCCTTTCAAACAGCCACAAAAAAACAGGTTGTATATGAGTCACTTGTGAGCAAAAAATCTGAATTGGGTCGCATTTCCCTGCAATGTGAACGAGGCCTTAGATGCAAACAGGCAAAGCAGCACTGACCACTGCCCCACCATGTGGCCCAAATCAATGGATACACAAAAGAAAAGTCCCCAACTTGTATCTTAAACTCAGGCCTTTTTTTGTGAGGAAAATGTGAAATTGTGCCATCATTAGAAAATATACACAACGTCTTAAAACAAACATATATAATTCAATCTCTATCTCAGCTTAGACCTCTGGCTCTCAAGTTTGTCTTTTATGAAGTGGAGTACTCTCGACAGGTTGCCAGCCAATCACAACACAAAGATGCAATCATGCAATCAGTCCCACACGCATGACCAGTTCCAAGCAGGATGTCATCACAGCACTGCATCATAAACTGCAGTATTTGTACTTTTTCCTATAAGATGACCTCACCTTTTTAAATTCAAAGTGGTCTTTGGGATTACAGAATCAGAAACTCTGCTCCTCAAAAAATAAAGAGCTTTAAAAAAAACAACTTATGAACTTATTTCCCCCAAATTCCTCTGATAACAATAATAATCACCCAGGGTAATTGCTACCATTTCGAAAATGTTGTGCCTGTTTTCTAGGGGAAAAAAATTACTCAAAATGGTAAAGGTTACTTGATGGGACCTCGTATGGGCTGTTTGGTTTGGAAAATGAATGGATGTTAAAGGTTACTAAGTGTTGGAGAAATTAGCTTATTAATGTCAGAGACTGAGAGATGATGGAGGTCATTACCGGGAAAGAGAGTGACATTTTCTGCTCTATGTGTTTCTCTAGGTTTGTGTGGGTAATATCGACAGCACATCGATTTACTTGAGTGAAATACATCATGCAGCTGAAATCAATCACCAGCACTGTGGGTGAGCTCATGCACACCATATTTAACATCATACACATGTTGGCTCCATGTGTGGCAGCGATTCAGGCAGGACCCCGTGGCACTAAGTGGTTTTGACAAAGTGTTTTCTTGTTGACAATCTGTGTTAAGTTTTGGAAGCTGGAAAATCACAATAATTTCATTGCTCAATGGAAGCATTTACAGGAAGTGGTGAGTGAAGTGGTTTGAAGCTTCTAATACCGATGAGACTTTGTGATGATGTCTTTGGGCTAAGGCAACTAATAGTACCCAATCCTCAAGGCCCAGAGATTCAAACACACACAATATACAAAAGTATATCTTTATCATCTTTTTGGATAATTTTGTTGTGGTTTATACAAAAACCTCTTATTTGTCACAACAAGTAGTTTTTTATAATCAGATCCCAATAACTCTGCGAGCCACCAATCGATTCATAATGTTCTTCTATATTGACCATGCGTTGGTTTAGCATGGTCGAATGTGTAATGGTGGAATGAATGTTATTACAGTATATATATGCTCTTAATACTAATAGTCCAGTGGATCTCGCAGTGCTGTTGGTATTGTATCGTTTCAGCAAAACATTTGGCTTGGTCAATGTTCTGGACTGTGCCTGGAATTTGTAAAAGTAGCAGATCTTCCCAATTTTAGAGTCCTCTGTTGTGGAGCCAGGTTCAGTTCAGGAGGCTAATAAAGTCTTGACTGTTCCATGTGATGAGGCTCATGTTCAGCCAGCTCAGGTCACCCTAAAAGACTTCCTTACCTAAGCTTTTCTCAGTTCAGACTACTGAAGGGGATTATTTAATGCAGTGAGTCTCTCTTGTCTTTTAAATTCTTCGCATTATGTCTAATATCCTTTTTTGACCTTCCCATGCAGGTGGCACTCACTCCTCTCTTTCTTCTATTGTCGTATAACCCTGTGAGGATCTCCGGGTAAAAGTTGTTGATGTCTGTGTTTTATACTTTTTCTTTTAAATTCAAGATAAGCTGAGAACTGCAATTTAACGAGAACTGCAAATCCAATTCTCATTAAACAGAAAAAGGAAGTCCAAGGAGACATTTGTTGTGCGTTAAGCATTAAGGGTAGATAATTATCATGCACACGATATATTGTCCCACAAGTTTCTTGTTGCACAACACTGCAAATAACATTGGTAAAAATGGGCTTGAGTATCATGATCTACAAGAATGTTACTAAACTTGTCTCATGGTTTGTTTATTATTGTCTTGTTCACTTACCCTCCCCCTCATTTCAGGTATCCTCTCTTCCCTGCCCACTGTGTGCTGCAGTGTGCTGATTCCATCGGTTCACTTTTTGTTATTGTCCATCTCTGGTGAATGCTTCCTTCCACTGTGAGTATAAATTATTGTGATTTTAGTCATTTAAGGAGTAATTAGTGCTCATAAAACAAAAGCAATTTAAAATCTGCTCAACTCGGCGAACACAAGAGTGTCACCAACACGTAAGCTTTCATGCTTTTCACATGAAGTCGAAGTTGAACTTAAGTATGAAATAACATCTTGATATCCAGTTCATGGTTGTGTGGCTCTAGCAAGCATGGCAACTCATCCCAAGGCTAACACTGAGAGGCAAATAATCTCAAATTGAAGACAATTAACCTTGGACATTGTAAACAAAACTACAGACAGGCCCGGCTGGAGTTCAAACTACCAACTTTCATGCTGTGAGGCCAGAGTGCTAACCACCACACCTCAATAGTCCACTGACGAACATAGAAATATGACAATCTGACCATCTGTCCACCAGTTGTAATGAAAATGCCATGAATAACTAAATAACTTGCATGAACAGCATTTTGTTTGTTTCAATATTTCAATGTGTTTAGTAGTTTATAAACTACTCACTCAGCCACAGCATCAGCATCAGCATTATAAGATGTACAGACACTGAGTTAGCTGAAACGGTGTGTGATGAAATTTTTTTATTTCTTTAAGTAATACTTTTGCATCATTGTTCTTTTGCATCATGTGTTTTTGATTTTGATCATTGTTGTGTCTTTTTCCCATTCTTGCCTCTTGGTATCAGACCCTGAATCAGCTGAACAACCAGCAATGCCAGGGGGCTTTTTCAGGAATGTTTTTTAACAGGGTGCACGACGCACAGTTTGTACAATACATCATTATAGCCAGCGATGTTTGTGAGTCACAAAATCAGCAGGAGTATCAGTGATAGCTCGAGAAACAGAGTAGAAAAGGTTTGTGCGTTTGAATTAGTGGGGGGGGGGAGACCCAGTAGGAGCGCATTTGTTCAGTTGACACCCTGATTGTGGAATAAATGAATTTGAATGTTGCAGTTATACTGTATACAAAGTTTCATGTAATCATTCCTGTTTAAAAATGAAAAAAGTACATACAGTATCTGGAAGACGGAGCCTGCAAAGTCAGTGATTCTAAGTGCAGGATCAAAAAAACATTCAGAAAGTAAGCACCAAGTGATTCTGATGTGAACATCCTCAACATTTTTTCCAGGTCAGTTGCAGCAGGTGAAGCTGGGACTCAGCTGGCAGGGTTAGTGGTCTAATAATGCTGAGGCTGATGGTCTGATCCTCATCTTTGCCTGTCCATGTTGGGCATGGAACTCCACTGAGTATCTCATCATTTACTTGTGGCACATCTTATACATAAAGTTTTCTTCTTTTGAGCTTAATCGGATGGTGACTTCATGTACCATGATGTAAATTGAAGTTTTAATATTAAATCTGGGTAAAAACCTATGCATGGTGCTTACAAAGTTGGCAGTTGCTTTGCTACCATATGTTTTTTGTTGTTGTTTTCTAATAAGATGACCAGCATTTTATTTATGCTTTTATGCCGCAAAAGGTGCTTATCCTTGAATCTGTCAGGATCCGAGCGCACAGCTAATGACGATACTTTGTCGAGTGCTCTGTATCACCTTGAGCAGGAACTGCTTTACATTTAAGAGCTGCGTGAAGACACAATGCAGCCCAATGGGCTTTTGTGTTTATTCTAATAGTGAAAAACATTTCGGATCCCTGTAGCCAGTGAGAACATTAAAAGCAAAGAAACAAACACTGCGAGAAACAAGGCCAACAGCAGCCATGTGTTAAGCAACAACAGCGAGCATCAGTTTAATCACTGAATTCCTGTTTCTCCGACAACAGTGTTGATTACCTGGCTTCACCGAGACATTCCCCCGCAATCAAAGCGTCGCCTGCCTATGATCTCCCCAATCAGCTTTCATCCATTTTAGAATCACGCAGATTCTGTTCTCATTAAGTGGCCAATATAAACAAATAAATGGCTCCGCTGCTGTAGATGCGAGGCTGCCACTTGAAGTTAGACACCAAACAAAATGTGTCTGTCAAACCCTCCAACGTGGGCTTCAAAGGTGGCTTTAAAAAGTTTATTTGCTTCATTATAATATATTCTTACCACAGATTCCCACTGTGACCCAGTTTTATAACAACAATAAAAAAGAGAATTATCAAAACAGTCATCAAGGCTTCTCAGCAAAGTAATCTGTTCCTTCACTGACCATCTTATTTTAAACTCATTTCTTTCAGCAAATGGTTAAAAGGTTTTCACCTTCAAATCCTCGCCTCAGAGTTGCTTGGCTAAAGTCCACTCACGAGTGTGCCTGACAGCCCTCATGCATGCCCTGTTGATTTGTGGGAAATCCGTCTGGCTGCTGAGTGCCTATCTGTCTTGGCTCTGTCACTTTCTTTGTATCAAAAGTTGAGCAGACTTTCCAGTCACTCAACTCAGATGCAGCACAACTGTTGTGTTGCTGCTGTAGACCTGAGCTCTGCACTCACAATTCAATTTGAGACATTCTCGTCATTCAGCTCCGTGCTCCACATTTGATTCTCTGCTGATGGCTTCATGCCGTCTAGACAGACTCGACAAGTAAGCGTGCGTCTCAGGAGTACTTTAAGTTTGTCACTGGCTGTGTTCCGTTTCTTGCAAACCTGCTTATTGAGGCAAATCATAACATAAACATTTAGCATTAACCAAAACAAATATTGCTTTGCAGATATACACATACAGATCCTGCTGTTGACTGATGCCAGACGTTTTCAATTATCTCAACTTTAATTTTAAAAGTGGGTTACTCCAGAAGTGTATAATGAAATATTAACAGTTACCAGCATATTAATTTTCAGAATCACCTGAGCTTTACTGGCAATTGAAATGATCACAAGTGCTACTCTGTTCATCTGTGTTTGCACATTTTCACTTTCTGTACAGTTTCCTCAAAGAATCCACAGTTCATGTGTGTGTCCAGGATGTAACTCACATTGTGCCTAGTGTTGGCCCGAATAGGCTCGAGCCAGTGTGACTCTCTGGATAAACCGGTGATAGAAAATAGATGGACGTAAGGAAGAAACTCATAGAACCATGAGATTCTGTTGAAAATACCAAAAATAGCTTGTCAGTGAAAAATTCTATCAAATGCTGTGGCACTCAAGTGTTGCATTAACATGCCTCCAGCCAGGCATCACTGTCATCCTGCACTGCAGGTTCACAAACATTCTGCCAAGGACAGACTTTGAAATCTCAAATTAAAAAAAAAATATAAAGAAACTCTTTCACACTTTTCTCGTCTGAAGAACCCTGGGAAAGTAAAGGTGTACAACTACAATTTAACACTCAAAAGTGACTGAACAGTTTCACACAACAGTCTATCGGATTCTGAGGAAAACTTTCATCTTTTAATTCTCTGTGGTCCTTTCAATCCCACAAAGCAAAAGGAAAGACAGAAGGGGAAGAAAGAACGACACTGTCGGTTTGGGATGTGTGCCGTTGTCTCGAGGCCAATATGACACCCTGATTACCAGTTAACCTTTCACACTAAAGCAAAGTCAAACAGCAAAGTATGGTGTGATCCCGGGCACCAGGCTTGTTGCCAGACAGCTCTGAAAACAGCCAGGTTCCATTTAAACTCTCAGCCAGGTTGCGGCAGAAAGGTCAGCGCACACACTCAGACACGCGGCCGGACACACAGACGCGCTCGCACACTATCAAAAACCCTGGTACTTTGTGGGGAAGCCAGCTGAGACGTGAGAGTTCAGTAATTGTGCAGAACTTTAGAGAACCGGGGATTTCAAAAGGTTAAATAGACAATGTCTGCATCTCCTGCATGGGCACGGCTTTGAGCAAGAAAGGATGAGGGAGCCTATATCTATCGCAATGTCTATATCTCAGCCAACATACATAAACTCTGCATACTCTGGCTGGGAGCCTGGTTTCTGTGGAAGTTTTATCTAGCAGCCAGTGATCTCTTCCAAGTCTCCACTGGACCGGTTAACTGCTGGCAAAGACAATGATCATGATGAGATTTTATTAGGTTGCATATCCAGATGGAGACTCAGCTGGCTCCTGGACACAGAAGCCATATCAAACACGTTTTATTAGTGTCGCTTGGAAAATTATGAAACATTTCATATGTTAAGATACCGATTGCTGTTGCCAAAAGCTGAACACCTGGTTTGCGTCCTTGTAATGCAGTCACCGTCCAATGAGAGTACAACATGTGACATTTAAAAAGATATACATTTTTTCAAGCTATTTTTACAATAAACAAAAATGTTTCAGAATCATGTGCAGTTGGATGTTCTTCTTATGCATGCGTGAGTATTTCCTTTTTCCTCCCACTTTCCAATAATGTGTTTCAGTTTAATAGTGACTCTAAATTTCCTGTACAAGTAAATGAGACCGTGTGTAAGTCTTGTTCTCTATAAAGATGGCTGTTTGTACCAGACTGTGTATAAAGTACTCTTGTAAGCATTACATGTATCGTACTGTATTGTCATAGATTAATGTACAAAAAGCCCAACTTGATTTAGGTCTGAAAATGTTATTTATGATTGTGTCAGTTTTTAACGTTTTTGAAAAGTAGGTATACATTGGTAGTTTGCAATCTTTTGAGTCTGTTGTTGCTCTTCTTTTATCACAGGAGTGCGGTGTTAGTGTACAAGAGTGTTATGATTCAAACATCATAAACATCACAGAGAATGGAAACTTGTGAAACTGAGTCCAGCCATCACTGAGTTGGAGAGTCATTTCTATACGCTTCAAACAAACAGAAAGACTACTACTACTTCTTTTTTGAACCGTCCCTTTTGAACATAGTTTAATAATAGCATATACAAGTAGCAATTCTGAACCATAATGTATGAAAAGGTCAATTAGGACTGTACAATTTGTACTTTGAGTAGTATAACAGTATGTAGCGAGTTCGAAGAATTTTTTTTTTTTTTTCAAAGGCTGATGTGTTTGGTAGAATTGAAAATATCTGTGATCTTTCTATCATAGAGCCACGACAGTAAAACAGTATCACATTGAGGCTTTAGCTCTGTGGTTTAATGAAGCTACAAAGTATTCTCAAGATATGGCACTGTATTACAACAAGAATATTAATGTAGTTTTGAGTTTTACCTAACATAAAATAGTTTGTGTTAATGACTCTTGTTATTCTGCAACTTGACAACAATAATGACCTTTTCAATGATGAATCCTTTGCCGGCTGGAGAAGAGCTAACTATTCAACTTTTCTTCTCAGAGTTGAAGTTGGAGGTGATCTGAAGACTACCTCAATTTTTGAAGGACCTTCAGAAGCCATCCTATGAGATAAAATCGAATGTATAGCTACTTTGGTGCAGAGCGAAATAGATAAGAAGATTAACTCCACTCCATTCATTTCAGTCCAAGCTGATGACACCCTACCGATGTCCCCAGCAAATGTCAGCTTCACATAATTCTGCTTAAGTCAGTGAGAAAGGAGCAGTATGTGAAAGATTTGAGAACTACAGGTGGTTTATGTGGCAGTTCTGCGGTGAAGTGGTCAGCGCTGTCACAACAAACAGAGGTTTGTATCTGGCTTCAGGCCAGACTCCTGTAAGGAGTGTGAATGTCCTTCCTGTGCTTTGGGCAGGTTCCTGTGTCGATAATGTGTGGACTGATCGGATGAGTTGTTTTCTTCTTATGAAACTGCCCCCGGCTTAAAACAAATTAGAACATTACTGAAAATGTGTGCTTCATTACAGTTACTGTATCCAGGAGTTAAAGTTATTTCACGAGTTACTAGGAAAACCAAATCACTTGGGAGAACATTCGCAATATCCTACGCACATGCTATCATTATAATATTGTTCCTGATGCATCAGACACATTAATTGTCTGCTCCCGTCTGTGGTGGTAATTTTTACGGCTGATCATTTTAATGTGCATTCTTTTATATCAGAGAATATGTACACTTTAGGGAATTTCAGGACAAGAAAACAACTAAAGTCACCACTCAACCTCAAGCAACCAAAACTAAGTGACCCCCCATTGTTGAGGTGGCTGAGTCAATAGCAAGAGATCATAAAAAGACTGAGGAAGTAATTAGGTTTGCATGAAATAGATGATCACTAAAGAGGTAGATGAAAAGATGGTGAATCTAGTAGTTGATCAGCACTGTGTTTTTAAGCTCTGCTGGACTAAAACTGGCTTTTTATTTTTCTTTCTGTCTGTTGTTGAACATCCCCGGTGGTCATGTAGGGGCAGCATGAAGCAGGACTGAAGGAGCTCTTCAGCAGTGTTGAAGACGAAAGAATTTCATCATGCTGCTCATGCTTCCCGTCTGCTCCGTGTCCTTCCTTTTTCTCGTGCTTGCCCTCTCCCCGCTTGACAAGTGAACACTGTGAAATGAGTCCGACGTTTCAGTTCAGTTCTTTCACGATGTGACAGCCACCAGCCATTCTCACACCAGTGACTCGGGCCTGGGTTTATGCTGAGAGGTGTGACTGGAAAAATCCCAAATGGGGCCGCAGGAAATGACAGAGGTTCAATGAGAGTGATGTGGCTTTGGGAGGCGTCAACATTTTGCATGGAAGGTCAGTCTTCCAACTCTTTTTTTTTCCTTTCTTTTTTTACATGATATGCTCACAGAAGCTGGTTTGGCACAAAGCAGGAGTTTTATGAGCATTCAAAAGCTCTCTTTGTTTTCCATCCAAACGAAACACAGTATTTGAGCCAAGTAATAACTAAAGAAGATAAAAATTCATGGGTGTTATATTCTACCACTGACAGGTTCACCAAAAAATTTTATTGGTTGCCAGTTTTTTTTTTGACGTAGTTAAGTCCTTAAAAAAAAAAAAAAAAAAACATTCTTAAACTTTATTATATATATATTGAATGCAGAATCTATTACAGATTTTTTTTCTTCTTCTTTTTCTCATCACCAGCCACTACAACAACATGGAAAAAAGGTCATTATCATAGCCTGCATATGGATATCACTTTTAAGGTTCAGCGGTCATCTAATGAATAAATACACTTGCAAGGGCATATTTTCAGGTGAGTTTAGAGAGGTGAGAATTTACCCAAACATCCACTTGTTTAGAATCCTGCTATTTTTATCCTGATAAAGATTCATGATTTGTATTGGACACATGAAAAGCTATAATTTGCGTTGTAATTATGCAATATGTATCATTAATCTTGAATCGGACATGGGTGTACGTCTGTCACATTGCAATTACATTTGGGTTAGTTAGTGCATTAGCCATGAAACCATGCTAATTCCTAAATATTGGTTGAAAGCTCTTTCTTTTGATTCCTTGATTGCGAGACACCTTATACTTCAGAAATGGAAACAGCAGGCCTCTCCCACACATGTTCAGTTGATCAGTGAACTTTATTCAATAGGTGGACTAAGATGCATGCTGGCTGGGTCTGTCTATGAATTGAATTTAGCATCGCGAATGTTTCTGCATCATATAAATGTGTATGCTCCCCAACAATTGAATTCAAATCATGGTATTCAATTAAAACAGAAATTGGAATTTAACGATCTTGAATAAAAAGTCAAAGTACTTGTGAATTAGAAACAACTTGCAGCTTTATACCGCCATGTGAGCAGATCACTCTGTCGTCAGCATATAACTAGATTTCTACATTGTGACATATGAATGAGGTCCAATTTAATACAAGGTGTTGTTTATTAACATTTGGCTTTCCCCTCGCACAGATACTAAACCATATTGCTGAATAGCATTTGGTATTGACACTTACAGTATAAACAGAATACATTTCTGAGACTGGAAAGGACAATTACAGAAAGTTGCAATGACTTTCAAACATCTTTTGTGAAATTTAAACCCTTTAAACTTGCTGGAGAGGAAAAAAAATATCTGGATTTATGTCACTCAGTTCATTCAGCTGGCAAATGGTAGAAAAGACACTTCTGGTGAATGATGAGGAGCCAGTTTGAGATCTGAGGCAGTGAATGGCTTTCAGTACATTGGGGCATTAAGTGTGTGTGTGTGTGTGTGTGTGTGTGTGTGTGTGTGTGTGTGTGTGTGTGTGTGTGTGTGTGTGTGTGTGTGTGTGTGTGCAGTTAAAGACTTCATTGGGAAAAGGACGAGCCTTCATCCGCTACTCGCTGGTTCATCAACGTCTGGCCGACACACTGCAGCAGTGTCTGATCAACCAGAAGGTCACCAGGTGAACACACACACACACACACACACACACACACACACATGAACAGGTGATTACCATGAGGTCTGGTCATCTTTTGAGGAAGTGTGACTTTCTCTCTTCCTGCTTTCCGTTTCATTTTTGTTTTCATAGTGTCAGAATAAACACACACGGTACCTACACGCCATTCACTTCCTGCCTTTCATCAAAGTACTAAATATTTGAGAGACTTGGTCAATGTGGGACAAAGTTCAGATTTTTAGTTCTGGGTGTGATTGACAGTCTGAAGCATCTGGAAAGTTCTCATATTTATAAGGTGGGAAAGTGTGGGCGGAGCCAGTCCAGCTTACACAGACACAGCAGATTCTGAATGTAGCTCCCATGACTGAATATTCAAATTGATGAAAATCAAGGAAAAGCTGGATTTGAGGCAATAAACTTCAAATTTAACGTTTTTGAACCAATGAGACCATGTGGAATTTTTGAAAAGCTGTATAATACGACCCCTATAAATCTAAAAGAACAATGCAATGTTGTTTGCGAGTCACTCTGAAACGCTAAAATTCATCTGGAGCCACAAAACATGTTTCATTTCGAAAATAAAAATACCGCTGCCCCCTCACTAAACACGAAAAGACAAGCTTTTCGTTTAATCCAGTGTAATTGGAAATGATTCAAGTGTGCCAATATAATGAAAATGTTTGCCTTCGTATAGTTCAGTGAAGGCTTGGTAGAGGTAAAGGTGGTAAAGCCACGTGGAGCTCCTCTGTTTAGTCTGACGTCTGGTAAACAATAAGAGTGAGAGTTGTAAACACTCCCAGAGGAGGCAATACACAACAACTGGAGATCTTTTTGAATATGGACTAAAGAAACTGCTGCCGAGGCTTGGAGAGCTGAGCTGAAGACTGGAGGAGGTTGAACTGAGCTGGGCTTGTGTTTGGTTGTGCAGTGACTGGTATTACTCGCGGAGTCCCTTCCTCAAGCCTCACCTCACTGCAGACATCATTAACCATCTGTACGAGCTCAACCAGATCCAGTTTGATGTGGCTGCCAGGGGCTACGATCTGGATGCCGATTGGCCAAAATTTGCAAGGTAAGGTAGAGTTCTATCCCCTAATCGATCAATAAGACGATCAATGGAGGTGAAGTAAATGTTTAGTGGAGGTTATTTTTAGATTAAGAGGCGGAAGTAAGTGTTTCTAACCTGAATCAGCACTTCATCTTCTTATCACCCAAGTTTCAACAACACTGGACTGTTTTTGTCTGTGAGTATGTATAAAATGTTTGAGGGAGCCGGAGAACTGTTTTCAGTTTTCATGGCGCATCTCTAACAGAACTGGTAACGCACCTTAACCAGAAGTCTGTAACCACATGTGGCTCTACAGCCCCTCTGTAGTGGCTCCATGAAGCTTCCACCGCCCCTTCACCACTGCAGGGTCAAAGGGCACTGGAGCCAACCAACAGGCTAACTGTGGGTGAGGCCCGGAAACAACCGGACAGATCAGCAGTCCATCACAGGGGAAACACAGAGAGACACACACACACACACACACACACACACACACACACACACACACACTCACACATACTCACATTCAACAAACTAACTATGTGTTGGAAGACAAAACAATGAAAATGTTGTATTGTTCACTCATATGTTCAAATTTGAGTTACTGTGAATTGGAATCATCAACGGAATCAAATTCAGAGAATATACCAACAGTTTATTTGTTAAATCCCAGTTAATAAAACTTACAGAACCTACAGAATTACAGACACTGCTAATCATGCTTTTAAAGCGAAAAATTTAATTTTACCACCAAACTTGGAAGAGATATTTGTGTTCACTTCAAAGGATAATAATCACAAGAGGAGATTAGATTTTATGCACCAAGTTGCCCAAATGAACTTGAAACAAATGTGTATATCAGCTGTAGGTGTACAAATCTGGAATTCCCAAATACAGGATTTATAAGGTTGTATGAATATTTGTCAATTTAAAAAAATGTACAAATGCAGCAACTTGCTGAAAATGTAAAGGGGATTGTTGTATATTCATACTCGCTTTGTTTCTTTCTTCTGGCTGTCCCCTTCCAGTCATCCAGGTGTTCCTAATAATATTGGGTGCACTGTTGTAAAAAAATGTTTGCTTTCATGAAGGGGACACAAAGAATTGGCTCTGACATTTGGTGATGTGTTATGTTGAAGGCGAACATTAGGAAGTGGCTCTCCAGCCTACCTGTGGAAACCTCCCAGTCGTTGCTCCAGCATCAACAGCCTGGTTAGCAGCTACTCACACACGCAGGTACGTGCACAAAACGCTTCACTTCAGAACTCTGTGACGCTGACGGCACCTGGTCAAAGCTTTGATTTCCCGCCCTGTCCAGGCACAGGAGTGTGTTCCAGCCCCAGAGTTGGCTCACTGTTTCCTCGGAGAACTGGGAGAACTGGGAGAACCTTCTCCGTGCAGCATTGCAGAGGATCTCCGCATCGAGTTGGACAAGTCTGAGCTCAGACAGCAGGAGCTGTTGGTGCAGGTTCAAGAGTTAGGCAAAGAGGCCGCCGAACTCAAAGCTGTGGTCAGAGACCTTCAAAGCCAGTTAACAGCTCGGAAGTCTACTGATTCTGCGTCTGCAGCCTCCCGGAGTGACCGTGAAGCCGGTGACAAGGAGAGGATAAGTCATCTCCAGAGCTGCAGGGAATCCATCAGCGCCGGGCTTCAGGACAGACTCTCAGCCGCTGAGCACAACAACATGGAGCTTCTCTCCAAGCTGGACGAGGCTCTCAAGGAGAAGGGGCAGCAAGCCGCTAGCTTCTGTGACTCGGCCTGGAAGATCCAGGAACTGCTGGATAAACTGAAGACTGTGGAGGAGGGGAGACTGGAGGCGAAGAAGGAAGCTGAGGACAGGACCAGGCACGCTGAACGGCTGCTACAGGAGCTCAGACTGAGGGAGGAAGAGCTGAGAAGCACCGAGGAGAAGCTCGCTGAGGTGAAAGCTGGAGCCCAGCACGAACGGGAGGAGGCGCTCAGCCGGCTGGAGGAGCTCCAGAGTGCTGTCGGTAGAATTCAGGGGGCACTGACACTAAAAGAGAAAGAGACAGGAAACCTGAGAGCTCAGCTCCAGGATCTACAAGCTTCTCTAGAGTGTCGGGAAAGACAGGCGGAGGAATTGAGGAAGAGACTGCAGGAGGAGAGGGAGAAGGTGGAGCAGAACGAGGAACACGAGGTCCTGATCTCGACTCTACAGAAGACTCTAAAACAGAGAGAGAAGGATTTAGCTGCTCGTTCAGAGAGAAACAAAGATTTAGAGGAGAAGCTGGAGAAGATGAATGCTGAGAACGAAACTCTAAGCTCCGGAAGGGATGATGAGGAACACCAGAGCCTGGAAGACAACAGACGCCAGTGCAGCCGCCTCAGAGAAGCCAATGCACATTTGCTTGAGGCCGTCAGGAGGAGTGAGGAGACCATTGCAGAGCAAAGTCGGAGCAGAGCCACATTGTTGGAGCAGCTGACTTCTCTGAAGGCCTCTGAAAACCACCTGAGAGCTCGAGCAGACGCTGCTGGTTTGAGTGTAGAAGAGCGCGAGCAAAAGCTCTTACGGGAAAACCTGCACTTGGAGGAAGTTGTTCAGAAGATGCTCATCAATGTGACCGATTCAGATGTTAAGGTCAAGAGGTTAGAACGGGAGAATCGGGAGCTTCTAGAGATTCACTCCTTGCTGAAGAAACAAGCCGTCACAGATCAGCAGGAAGTGGACTCACTCAAGGCCAAAGCTGACAGTCTGGAGAAGAATCTGGCAGCTTCCCAAAGCAGCCAAGCGGAGCTGCTGGAGAAGCTGCAGGAAGCAGAAGCGAAGCTCAGTGACCAGACGCTGAGGTACAGTTTGCTGCAGGCTCGAGCCGAGGGGTTGGAGAGTCGATGTAGAGACGCGCAAGACGAGAAGGGAGCTGCGGAGAGCAACGAAAAAATGCAGAGACTTAAGGAGGAGCCTCAGAACTCCACAGAGACCAAAGATGACAACGTCAGGCTGGTGATAGCGCAGGCTCAGCTGGAGCTCAACCTCAGGGAGGTGACCCGCCTCCACGACGAGGTGCTGGAGCTCCGGGCGCAGCTCCTGGCCGGCACGGAGGAGAAGATGAAGGTCCAGGCTCTGCAGGAGGTGACGGAGGCCTCCAAAGAAGACCTCCGGCTGCTGGTGGAGCAGCTGAAGGCCCAGGTGGAGGAACTGAACCGCCGGCACGTGGATGA
>OMNM01048903.1:0-15388 GCA_900302745.1 Parablennius parvicornis
GGGATAATTGTAGTACCGATATTGGAAGCTACAAAAATGTTAGGGGTATAAAACATAATTTTAAACCGTGAAACCTTGAATCTGGAAGTTATGAATTGATGGATATATTTTCATCAAGGTTGTATTCCTTGATGCTGGTAGTGCTGTTCTGAACTATAAAAATTTTGGCTCACAATAAAAGTCTAAAGACTGTAAGCGCCTCCATGATGATTTCTTCATAGCATCTTACTATTGAGGTTCATATGTTTCTATCACAGACAGACAGCTCGTGGTGTGCTGTGATGTCTTATGAGCCAAGTCAGGAAGAGAGGAAATACTGCAAACAATAAAATGTGGATGTATTTCAACGATCTAAGTATGAAGAGTGTAGAGCATTCAATATTACATCCTGGCAGGTTCCACAAATAACCCGCATGAACATTACCTGAGGTGAGGCACAACCGGTGGGACTTTCACAGACTTACACATGAACCCCATGGAAAAGCCTACATTTGACATTCAACTGCCAGCTTGCACACTGTTTGCATTTCATATATCAAACCACAATCTCTACATGGAAGGAAAATATTTGGTCATAGAAGAACGTTAGATTTCTGTCTGCACAGAGAAATGGCCACGTGTTTTGCTCCTTCGTTATTTGCCGTCACAATTCTACTGTGGCCATTCACAAGGAGGAAAGTCTGTTATGCAGAGTTTATCGTCACTTCTGTTGATGAAATTATTTCAAATATTTTCTGGATTCAATATATTTAATATATTTTGACTGAAAGTCCAGCTTCTATAGAACATGTAATGGGTTGAATATTAAAGCTTCAATCTTTATAGTCACAGCTCATCGATGTGACTTTTGTTGTTCTGCTTTGAAATTGGAATCATGTATGTTTTGCACATTGATAATCCATTTTACACAGGCTAACTTCTTTTTTTTTTAGGAAACTGAGATATGATAACAACCTCTCTGAAAGGAGACAGAATTCATAGAACCATTGTCATCCACCCATCTGTTTGTCCATCTGGAGCTGATCTTAGATGACAATGGATGAAGGAAAGCTTCACCTTGGACCTATCAACAGCCCACCTGCTGAACTAGAAACAATAGACTCAACAAACTGCCTTGTATTATTATCAACTTTAACATTTTTGTATGGTTTAAATTCTTATTCAACTATTCTTATTATTAAAATTGTTGTTCCGGTGCAGGAGATATACCAGAAACATTTCACGGCTCAATATACTGCTTCTAATTGTTTTTTCTGTGACAAATTTAAGAACTTCACTTGATACACGCTCATATCCACACTATGATTACCCGTCAAGAATCCAGGGAAAACTTTTTGGTATAGAAAATGTTTGCGTTTACACAGCAACATTTTGAAAACAATTTGATATGAAAGTATTCCATGGAGACAGAGCTTTTTCCAAGAACTGTGTTTTCAGTGGCTCTCAGCATTGCTGTCACATAAATGCATCCGCAAAAAAACGCAGCAAACGTTTTCTATTTTCACTTGAAAATGATGTTGTGTCAACAGGCCCTGACTGTCACCAAATAATTTCAAACACAAAATTTTGGGGGGGTGAAAACCCTCACATGTATAATAAGAACATGAAAACTCTGGACAGAAAGGCCCTAAAGGGATTGTGAGGTGAGTGCTAACAACAACACTACGGTGTGGTTCCAAGAAAGAAACCATTATAACAATCATAAAAAGTCAGTTAAAGGTGAAAAAAAGACAAAAAAAAAAAAAAAGACCAAATACGAAGTCACTCTGAAGGTGTTTATGTAGAATCAAATTAAAACTTGATGGTGCCTTTGATTCAATTTGATCTCAAAGCAATTAAGAATTTACGATGAGATTCCCACTCTGCAGCATGTCCTTGAAAGGAACAATTCAACTGATTCCCTTTACTAAAATTCACTCAACACTCTGCAATGATTAGCTGTATAACTTGGAATTGTATCAAGATTAAGATAAAACCAAATGCAGGAGGACAAATAAGAAATCGCTTCAGTTAAGTTAAATCAATTTTTATTCCTCTGATGGGAAGATTCCCTGCATTTACCACATCCTATTCCCAATTCATGTTAACCCTTTAGAACCCACTGGCGGTGATGATGAGGGTAAAAAACACTTTGCTTTTACATCTCTTTCGGGTTAAGGAATTTCAGCAAGCTTTGTATTCTGACACGTAGTCCACTATTTCCCTAAAGCCTAGATCATTTCTCCACATCGGGGTGGCTGCTCTCTCACCGCTGAGGCTTCACTCAATGAGCTGCTGCAGAAATCAACTGTTTCTCTGACGAGAGCTTCCACACAAGCTGGAAAATCCATCAGCAGCAGGTCCTCTCACTTTGACAGGGTAACAACATCAGCTTTCACAGCCTTCAATTATTCTCCTCTGTGGAGCCGCCTCCGTGCTCACTGTGATGTCTAAAAGAGGAATTACTCGATGACCATGAGATAAAACAGTATATGCTCACAATCAAAGAGAAAAATAACTCGACTTTCACACAAGTGGGAGATGTAAATGAAGTCTCTATGTAGCAGAACAAGGCAACCTGGCCAATGTTTGCACTTGAAACGTGGTTGTCAATGATGATTCATCCTGATAAATTGGTCAATAACTCCACATGTGGTGTTGAGCTGAAGCCTGATAAGAACTCATTTATTTCAATCAGGTGTCTGAAAGAGACTTTTGTAACCACAGTGTTAAAAAGTCATTCAAAGAAACTCATCCCCAGAAGAATATGTCTGAAACACATAACTTCTATCATGTCTCAACATGCATTACCTTCTGGTGACTGTGGCAGAGCGTCAGAGAACCATGAATTGTATTGTCGTGGTCAAGAAGGCAGTTTGAGATGATTCGTTCTTTCTGTTATCCTGCTGGTCTCCATCCGAAGACGATACATCGTGGTCATAAAGACATAAACATTGTCAACAATAGTACTCAGGTAGACTTTGGAGTTTGAACTGTTGATACAAGGCAGAATGACCATCACCTTCATGTTCAACATATTTTAGGCACAGGGATGATCTTAATTCTTACTTCTGTTGTCTTTCTATCATCTCAAATCATTCCGGCCATTCTCCTTTGACACACTGTTTTGGCAACAGAGCTACTGCTCACAGGATATTTTCAGTTTTTTGGATCGTTATATTTAACCCTAGATTTAAATAGATTAGGAGTGTGTGAAATACTCATACTGAGACCAGCCCGTCTGGCCTCAACAAACACTTTCAAAGTCACTCAAATTCATTATTTCTAATTATCATGCATAGTTTTAGCAGCTCATCTTCACCATATCTACAGGCTTGACACACATTCCTTTGAGTTCTCTAAAGTTAAACAAAACCAACAGTGTTTCAAAATACAGCAAGTCTAACCTGATGTCTGAAGATAAAAGAGCGACATTGCATAAAATGATGCTTGAAGAAAATGAATTCAACAAAGACAACATTTGATTGTCCCTCAGTTCATTTCAAATAAACTATTTGTTTTATTTATTTTATATTATATGCACACACACACCAAAGAAAAAAATCCATATTACACCCTCACATGTGCGAATGAATGAGTATATCTTTTCCAATTAAAAAAATGTATATTTAGCTTGCGTTGTCGACTCAAAGTGCCTTCTTGCTAGTTCTTGCGTCACCTTCTTAAAGACAAGCATGGGTGGGAATCCTTTGAACCAGATGAAAACCACACATGAAAACATCCCATATACATATACCTATACAGGTTCACCTAACTAACAAGAAGCATCAAACAAGCGGCTGGTTGTCCTCTAATGACTCTGCCTTCCCGATGGCCAGTGTGCAGTAAAATCACCAGCAGATGAATCATCAACACAACCCCACTGGTTTCGGCACAGTTATGATCATGTACCAAAAGTTCTTCCCCCCATCTGTTTTGACAAGGAAATTAAAAAGAAATTAAATTGAAGCCATAAAGGTATCACATTGCCCCCTGATCTCACTTTACTCTCAACATTCAGATATGGGTAATAAGGAGGCTGCTTTCCCGGCGAGATTTTTCCTCTATAAATTTATGAGACAAAATGTTGATGAAACGAAATTTTTGGAAGCTCAAGTTATTGTCAAAAGTAATGGAGATGAATTGAAAAGATAAAATATGCTCGTAAAACCAATAGTGTCACAATACTGATAGACTTTATATGATTGTTTACACACTTCAAAGAGTTGCACAAGAACGAAGCTTTTATGGATCGCAACCACCATTAAGAATCATGGCATATCTTAAAATTTAAGCAAAGTACAAAATGGGAAATTATATTCCTCCAATTTCACATGGTGTGAGGAATGAGTGGACTGTGGGATCACGGTGTGATATAGGCTCTATTAGGCTTAATTTACACAAAAAACAATTTCGTTGATTTTTCGGTGTCAGTTTGCACGATGCTCTGAACCTCTGAAAATGCGATATTTTTAAAATAGCTCCCAAAATGGAACTTTTTGAAAACATTGCAAACAAAACCTTTCTGACACACCACTACTGCGCATGCGCACCATGGTATATTATAATAGTACAATAGTTCTTCTGCACATGTGCAGAATGAGTGTCATGAGTCCCAGTTCATATTCTCCTGGGACTTATTAGCTTTATAGTTGAGAGTCACACAGAAAAACAATCCAAATTTGTTGCCTGTCTATATAAATGTCTGTGCAAGCACCGCTGCGAGTGTTTATCGCACATTGTTGTCGTCGCATGTGTGTGTGGTTTCATGACAAAAGCAAACAATAGCATTCACTTGTGGCCCAGCATGCTAATTACATAATTTTCTACTGTTTCCAAGTATATGGACATTGATTTTAAAACATTGCCCTGTAAACGACAAACTTTTCTGAAACAAAAACGTAGAAAAAGATTTTCAGTTGTTTTCCATTGACTCGTTGCGTAAACGAGGCCTTAGTAGGTCTCTGAGACCATGAAAAGGCAGGCTCTAGATGGAATTAACTGATAAAATAAGATATCCACAATATCCACAATTATTATCATTTCCAATTTCAATGATTGTCTTCAACCAGGCAGTTGAAGCCTGAAGCACGATGTAGCTCCAGGCCTCAACTGCCTGTGAAAGTTGACCTCACATCGAACCCTATGCTGTATGATATCCTATGTTGTATGATATCTTACATCAAATTAATTTATTTTTCAAATTATAGTTTTGAAAAATGTCAGCTGGAGACAAGCAGTTACAGCGAACCACTTAGGCTTTTTATTTAAGTGACTGCCACATTCGTTGTGTTTCTGACAATTTGTCTTGATGTGGTTTTGTTCCAGTGCAAGTATAGAAGGAAAGAACAGATTGTTAAGATTTGAGACGGGTTTCACAGTGTCTTTGCATCCTGAAACCTTAACTTTGATCAAGGAAAAATGGATAGATTATCTGTTTGAACAAGTTCAGCAACTAAATGAACACAGGTTAATGTGTTAACACTTTGTATACTAGCTTTGTTCATGTTGATGAACTTTCATTTGCTCTTCAGCATCGGGGGAAATAAAACAACTACTCTTGAGAATCTCCTTGTTCATTTCATTTTGATTGAATTCTACCCGTGGAAGCCATATTGATTTTACTGAAGCAGTTAGATTGGAATGCCCTTGAAAATGTCTCTAATCAACAACGTTTTAATTCCTTTGGTTTTAGCTACTGATTTATTTCTGATCAATGTAATCAGCATTTGGTTGTGTGATTCCTGCCAACAAAGTTTCACAAATAATAAAATGGTCAAATTTGGGAATAAAAAGAAACAATTCATGTGTATTCATTAATCCATAGAAACTAACATCCCTGACACAAACAGCAAAAATAAACTAAAATGTTTACGTCTCCTGAGCTACAGCAAACCCTGATAAAGCATGAAGATCTATCAGTGTCAATCTGGCTTTGATGACTGAACCTTCTGATGTTGCCCCTTGTTAAATGTCAGTGACACTGTTATTACCAGATTCATCATTATGTAATAAATGAATGAATCCTATTCTCCGTATCGCTAACCCCTGAAACCTGACAATAGGTGTTAGTGCAAAACACCATTTTTTTTTCTGTAACCTTTGAAGTGATGAATGTCTTGTTCCCACATATTTCAAGATGCAAACTGAAACATGTCAATACAGGAACAAGAGAGATTTCCCTCTTTCTCTTTAGAAACAGACGTTGCTTCATCTAATGTCACGCATAACATGTAACATCATTAAAGAATGCAATTAAACATTCACAACACTGCTGGAAGAATGAAAGGTAAATCAGGAGCAAACAAACAAAATCCATGATACAGAATTTCGTTGACACACATGTATATCCACTTTGATTTATCACAAAAATGTTGTGCTTTTTTAAAATATATTATTATGCCTTCGTAGGGCAACTAAGGCAAGATCACCACACAAGCTCACGGTCTATTGGCTTCAGAAAAAGTCACGTCAAAGTAAACAACCACTGGTAAGCCAACCTGTAAAAGGGTTAATAAAGACACTGCTCAAGGTGTTGAAAAGAAAAACACACAGCAATTTCTTTTTTTTAAAAAAGCACCAAGTTAGGGTAAGGTAAACACTCATCATAAAAATAATACATTAAAAAAATACATCATAATTTGGCAACAGACAAATGCAATAGAATTAAATATTAAATTGATTCGATAAGTTCCTGCCTCTCCTCCAATTGGTCCTGAAGAGAGCTTCATATAAAGAAGCTTAAACCTTCCAGACTAAATTCTGCAAGCTTCATTTCCAAAAGAGCCATTTTCACGATTTTTCCACCAAAGAATCTTTGTCTGGAGCCATAATTATCTGAAATAAAGGAAGAAAAAAAAACATCTAAAACAATTTGCTATACATACAAGAAATAAGATTGCATTAATGTAAAGTAATAGGTACAATTGAGATATTTTCCAGTACATTACTATCTGTGGTGACTATTTTTGAACGTAAATATCCATGGATTTTTCCCACTTTAGTCCATTTATACATCTGGACAATTTTAGTCTATTCAGTTGTTTATGGCTGCTCTGTTTCCTTAAATGAGAGGTTTTTGCTATCCTAGCAATTTTTTTCTCAGTTTTCTTCTTTTTCTCTTCATCCTTCCCTTTGTTTTCATTGTCTTTTTTCCCATTTTGTCCTTTCCTCACAGCTGTTCTGGCTGATTTACCTTATTAACCTATTTTTATCCATTTTTGAAAAGCAAACATAAATGAAAACAAAATTTTCCCAGTGATGTTTTCTGCTCTGTAGAAAATCTGAAATCCATGCTTAAAGTCAATGTGTCATTCAGACTCAATGTTCCAGATGTACAAATGTCAATTGAAATGTATATCTCACCCTTTTATTTTATACAATATCGCACAGAAAGCTTATAGTATAAATATCACATTTTAGTGGACTTGAGATATATAGCGAACTACAGTAAAGTTCATACAGGAAAAAACAAAAGTGAAAGACTTTTGCTTTCATCATATGGAATATAGGATAAGTACATGAATAAGTTTTGGGAATTAAACCTCACTATGAGTTTTTCAAAGCATGTTTTTCTGCAGATTGAGATTCTAACCATGTTAGAGCCTGGACACTGGTGGAGTTGGAGGTTATGAAAGAATGAAGATGACTGGTGAAGATCGTTAATCGGCTCTACACCTTGATCAATAAACTCTGAATCAGGTGGAAGACGAAGGTAAATAAAGATTCGACGTGTTGCATTGATCTGTTGCTGAGGTTCAGTTGTTATTTAAAATTGGACGTCAGCACGGGACTTGACTTGGACACAGAGGTCTGGAACATTCAGAAATGAGATCATGGCTTTATTGACTTGACTGAGAAGCTGAGATTTGATAAAACACAATACGATTGTCAAAGGAAGGAAATCGCCTCAGAAGACGTCAGCCATAAATACTATACCTGTCACAACAGCTATAATTGAAACGGTTTACGTGGGAATGGTGTTATTGATTTTCCCCGATGCAGTCGTGAGGCAACAAAATTATCACCGCAGCCCTTGTGGACCCTGCGGGGGGCCACCTGCTGCCTCTTTGAAAGGAGACCACCAAGGAGAAAGCTATGCAGGTCCCCAGGAGTTAATGGCTCAAGTGAAGATGAAATAATGGTCCGGTTGACGGAGCACTGAACTGTGCCATTTTTAGTCCTGAGGCCAAGTGTAATATGTTTGCAGAGCGTCTGCTCCAGTCTGGATATTGTGATATCTCAAGAGTGCCTTGAAGGAATCTCCATTTTGACTCAAAAATGTGCAATCACTTGCGATTGCAGTTGTTATGTTTTGGTTGTGAAGTGTTCAAGCTTCAGATCGCAGGGATCTCATGTTTGTCCCTTCTTGGGAAATTCAGAATCTAAGAATACTGCATTTGTTTACATTCCACAAGAGTCTTTCCATGGACTAGCATGTGAGGAGCCCTAACACTCTTAGAACTGACCATGGAACAAGATAAACAAGACTATTGATATCCTAGAATCAACAAACTTTAAATTACACTTATTTCTCAAAAATCTACAGTTGTATCAGTCTAAATGACCTTGACCAGCAGAAAGTATTTCTTCTAAAGTTCAGATTAAATCTTTTTAGAAAATAGACCCTGATCATGGAGGGCTGTTTTCCTGCAAGTGTTCAAGGCCTTCTTTCCCAAATACACCTCTATAGTTTGAAACTGTTATCATGAAGTGTTGCATAAAGCATGATCATGAGCCACTCATCACATTTACTTGTGTCAAAAATGTTAGGATCCAAAAAATAAATCTGGTTCTCAAGTATGGGTAACAAAAACCAAAAACAGAATCAAACATTGTAGGGAAAAAAGGTGTGAAGCGACACATGATGGATGCATGACTGTTGGGAGACACACAATAAAGCACATGACAACAATCAACAAAGGAGCAGGAGCAGATAAGGGCACCGTGGCGGAATCAAAAGACAAAGAACCAAATACAAACTGGAAATGGAAACGTGACCTGGACTAATAACTTGAAACTAAAACCAGAAAAACAAAAAAACATATGTCAAAAAACATGAGAAACTCAGCCCGGGCTTCTCTGCATTTTCCCTCTCGTGCCTCCTGGTTTGGGGGAGTGGCTCTCTCTGGGCTGTTTCTCAATCACTTAATATTGTTTGCCTAATCTGCCAAACAGAACAAGGGCAAAAAAACAAAGTGTTGCATTAAAATGTATCTCTCCAGACAGCTTTCATTCTTCTGCTTTAAGAATGACTCAACAATTTACTTGTTGGACAATTTCATCATGCGTTTTTTTTTAATTTAACTTGTGTTTTTTGTACACCAAAGAAGATTAAAAAATTCGGGTATTGGGCAAATCCTGGTTTGTTTTGGACGAAGACCCTAGTTTGGGTTGGGGGCAATGCAGACCCCGGTCGAGGTAGGGGGAGGTAGAGTGAGAGGCGGGGGAGCAGGGGGCATTAAAGTGTAATAAAACAGCCATAACTGTAAGCTTTAATAAATAAAAAAGTCTTGAGTCTGGCGTTAAATATAGAGACTGTGTCAGACTCCGTAACTGAAGCTGGGAGCTAGTTCCACATCAGGGGAGCCTGAATGCAGAAAGCCCTGCTTCCCATTCTACTTTTAGAAAACCAAGAACCTCCAGTAAATCAACACTCTGAGAACGAAGTGTTCTTCTGGGTAGATATGGGACTATCAGTTCTTTAAGATATGATGGAGCCTGGTTGTTCAGAGCTTTATAGGTTAGAAGGAGGATTTTAAATACTTTTCTGGATTTAACAGGGAGCCAGTGAAGAGAAGCTAATATTGGAGTAATGTGATCTCTAATGCTTGTTCTTATCAGAACTCTCATTGTAGCATTTTGGATCAATTAAAGGCTATTTAAGCAATTATTTGGACACCCTGGTAATAGGAGTTACAATAGTCTACTCTCCAGGAAACAACTGTGTGGATTCGTTTCTCGGCATCACTCTGAGTCAGTATGTGAAGTAGGAAATTACGGCTCATCCAAGCTTTTACGTCTTCAAGACAAGTCTCTACAGGAGGCATATATAAGGTGAAAAGTATAGGACCTAAGACAGAACCCTGTGGAACTTCATGTTTTACTTCAGTCTGGACTGAAGGCTCATCGTGAATATGGACGAAGTGAAACCTATATGATAGATATGATTGGAACCAATTTAATGCTGTACTTTTAAGCCCCATGATATGTTCTAGTCTCTGTAATAGGATGTTATGGTCAATAGTATCAAATGCAGCACTGAGATCCAACAGGACCAGAACAGAAACCAGTCCTCTGTCTGAGGCCATGAGAAGATAGTTAGTAAGTTTGACCAGAGCTGTCTCTGTGCTATGATGAGCTCTAAAACCTGACTGGAAAGACTGAAATAAGTCATTTTTGCATAAGTGGTCACATACCTGACTTGCAACCATTTTTTTCTAGGATTTTAGAATGAAATGGAAGGTTGGATATTGGCCTGTAACATGCCAGAACACCTGGGTCAAGGGTGGTTTTTTTTAAGAAGGGGTTTAACAACAGCAACCTTAAAGGCTTGTTATAGATATCCTGTTATTAGAGATAGGTTGATGTGATCTATTATTGATGTACTAATCAGGGGGAAAATGTCTTTAAATAGTTTCATTGGGATTGGATCCAACAGGCAAGTTGTTGCTTTAGATGAAGCCATGCTTGAGGATAACAAAGAGCTCTAAAGGGTGGAAGCTGGATAACTGAAAATCAGGCTCCACTAACAAATCTGAAGATATGGTTGAACAGCTTTGGGCAGTGAGTCATTAATTTTATCCCCAATAGTTAGAATGTGGTCATTAAAGAAATTTACAAAGTCATTACTGCTCAGCGTTAAAGGGATATGAGGTTCGACAAGAGCTGTGACTTTTTGACAGTCTGGCTACAGTACTGAAGAGAAATCTAGGATTGTTCTTGTTTTCTTCTATTAACGAGGAATAGTAGGCAGTTTTGCGAAGGGATTTTTAATAGATTAACAAACTATCTCTCCGGGCTGTTCGGAATACTTTGAAATGAGTTAGGTGCCATTTCTTCTCCAATTTTCTTGCCCATTTCTTTAAAGTTTTCAAGTTATCATTAAGCCATGGAGTTATCTTCCTCTGAGTTGTTGCTTTTATCTTCAAGGGGGCGATGGAATCAAGTGTAGAGCGAAGTAAGGCTGCTGTTCCATCTACAACCAAGTCAACCTGAGTAGGGCTAATGGTATGACAGCAGTTGTCTACTGGCTCCACGGATGGAGTTGAAGTCGATATTGATGGGAGTACTTCCCTGAACTGGGCTACAGCATTGTCTGATAGATATCGCTTATATTTAAATTTATATTCCAGGGCTTAAAAAGCTGGTTAATGTAAATTCAAATTATATCAGAAAGTGATCTGACAGCAGAGGGTTGTGGGGAAAAACCAATAATTGATCAATGTCGCTATAAGTGAGGACAAGATCAAGGGTGTGATTAAAATAATGAGTGGCTTCATTCATTTTCTGTGAAAATCCAAGTGCGTCCAGTAATGAGCTAAAAGCTATATCAAGGCTATCATTATCAACATTGACATGAATGTTAAAGTCACGCACTATAATGATTTTATCTGAACTCTGTACTAAAGTAGAGAGAAAGTCTGATAATTCAGATAGAAATTCAGAGTATGGTCCGGGAGGACGATACACTGCAACAAATAAAACTGGCTGCTGTGTTTTCTGGTTAGAGTGCACAAGATTCTGTGTGATGCATTCAAATGATTTCTAGTTTGTTTTAGTTCTGGGATTAATAAGAAGACTAGAGTTGTAAATAGATTCCACTGCTCCTCCTCGTCCGGTTTCTTGAGGGATATGATAATTGACATGAGTGTTTGGAGTTGCTTCATTTAAGCTGAGATATTCATCTATTTTTAACCAGGTTTCAGTGAGGGTAAATAAATCAAATTTGTGATCTACTATCAAATTGGATAAAATGGTCGTGGAACAGATGCAGTCTCCACGTGATGTGTCGGATTTTTGTTGTTAGAGTGTGAGGAGGCAGCAGGAAGAGACTTTTGTTTTGAGAGCACAGGTGATGACAGTGACAGTGACAGAAATGGACAGTCATTGTCAGAAAGCAGTGACCGAGGAGGACAGTAGGGGGTGCTGGTGCTGCCAACAGCAGCCTGAAGAGTCCACGAGGAAGGACATTCCGGGGCGTGTCCTTGGAATGTAAACACTCAGTCCCGAGAGAACGTGTGATCCACGTGCATGACATTAGAAGCTAATATATGATTACCAAGGATGCTAGGATGAAGCCCGTCAGGACGAAAGAACTAGGGACGGTTCCAGAACAAGTTAAAGTTATCAACAAAACGTATACTGTGGTTTCTGCAAGCACAAGTAAGAAATGTGTTCAGGCTTAAAATTCTGTTGAAACGCTCAGAGCCTCGGCCGAGTGTGGGAATGCGACCGGAGATAAAAACAGACTTTCCACAGCCACTTAAAAACTTTTAAGAAGAACCGAATGTTTCTGGTCCACTATTATTAATGTTGTTGGAGCGGTGGATGCGAATGAGGAGATTTGCATGCTGGCTGGTTCTGTGGTGAGGCTGTCGTGGCGACAGGAACGGAGCGGGGCTGCAGGCTGCTGGAACTTTTCATCACGGC
Organism: Parablennius parvicornis; assembly: GCA_900302745.1. NCBI lineage: Eukaryota > Metazoa > Chordata > Actinopteri > Blenniiformes > Blenniidae > Parablennius > Parablennius parvicornis. Next base: position 12,631 of record OMNM01048903.1, read on the forward strand.
TTCATGCAGGAGTCTGCGGCGAGCAGCGGACGTTTTCTGACGGGAAGAGGGTCATTGGTCTGGCTTTTCAGAGGAGCGGGAGGCCGCTCCAGCGGTGTTGTCATTCGATGATGAAGTTACGGCTGTTGGGACGCAGGAAGGACCAGCTGAGGAGCTGCTGCTGGTCCCTGAGCGTCTTCCACGACCGCGACCGCCCGCTTCCGACCATAGCGGCTGATGGCTGGGGGTCAAGCAGGAGAAGGAGCGAGGACAAGTGTCAGGATCCCAGGCAACCCTGTCCTGAAGCTCTTGAATGGTAACGTTGAGGGAGGCGAGCTCCTTTGACTGGCTTCCGGCTACCTCCATGAAGCTAGACAAGATAATCGCCTTCTTTGCCAGTTCTTCGGAGAGCCGTCGTATATCATCTTTAAGGTCAGTGATGGTTTTATTAACCTTTTGGAGTAAGGCATAATCCTCAGAAGGCATGATTTGATCGATGGTTCTGCAGTAGTTTGCTGGCAAGCCGGCTGGCGTCCTATATACTGTATATATATTCATTAATTATTTTTGTGTGTGTATGTGTTTTATGTACCATTAATGTAATGATGCTTGCTTTGGCCAGGACACTCTTGAGAAAGACATTTTTCATCTCAACGAGAATTATCTGGTAAAAATAAAAATTTTAAAAAAGATTTAATTTAGTTGCTTTACTTTTTCTCCTCTCTGAAGAAAAAAAATGATGCTTTGATAACCACATTTCTGAAACAGTGTCAAGGTTTGTGACGAACCATGTGTGAAAGCAAAAAGAATTTGAACAGGTTTGATAAGAGCTAGACTGTGATAACTACATGACTGTATGTAAGAGCGACTCATGTGGAGAGTTTTCAGGTTGCAGAGGTCGGTATCTGTGAAAAGTGGACCAAGGAAAAAAAGTGGTGAACCGACGACCAGGCCACAGTGGCCAAGGCTCATCGATGCACACCGTCCCACGGAGGCGCCACTATACACTCTACAGGACTCGAAGTATGTGCTGATAACATCTTGTCATATACCACAGAACTGCTGCGATTGTGAAACAACACATGATGTTGAGCTAGTAATTCCTTCAAAGGAGATTTGACAGTAACTTTGTGACCAATCAGACTGAGTGGACATGCCTTAAAAGCTAAGCGTGCGGGCTGTCTGCTACCAACAAGCAAATGACAACGATGGCTCATCTCACACTTCTTCTCTTCATGCTGTGGCTTGGTGAGCCGACACTCCCTGACCTTTTCTGTCCTACTGTCGTTAATTTTGTTTTTCCTTGTTGTAAATTGTAGTTTTCTACCACGTAGAAAAAAAAAAAAAAAACATTGCAGTGAAATATTTTCTGTTGCAGGTCCCAGTACGAACTCAGCATTGCATCGGCACAAGAGAGTTATCGGAGGTAGCACGTGTGGAGGGGATGAGCGTCACTACCACGTGAAACTAATGATCACAAACCTTGCACATATTAGTTTCTGCGGTGGCTCTCTGATCCATGATCCATGAGCGGTGGATTCTCACTGCAGCTCACTGCTGGGAACAAGGATGGTGAGAAAATGTCAGCTTTTCATACCAGTGTACATAATTGTTGGGAACATTAGAATGATCCTACATCCACAGTACCTGCCATGCATTAAAAGCCTGAATTAGATATTGTCCTTCCTATTTAAACCATGTCTGCTACTGTTTGCATGGTGGTAGCCACTGGCATCCATAGTTTGGAGCATCTTCACCCACCTATTAAAACTGATACAGTTTTAAACAAAACCCATTCATTTGCAGGATCATGAAAGCAAAATTAGGAGTTCATCCAGGTCCGGGAAAGACTATAGTAATCACTGAACCACCTAAGATATTTACGGACAAAGACAAGAATAACAATATCAGGAGCCACAACATCATGCTGCTGAAGCTGCCTGTATCGTCCAACATTAAACCCCTAGCTCTTCCTTCTAACTGTCAACATCCTCCTGTGTGAGTTTTAAACTTTCACACTAAAGGAGTCTGATAGAACCCATTTCTTTGATGAACCTTTTCTGTAGAAATTCATACCCTTTTACTGTATTTCAGAGGTGCCTTGGTTCAGATTGCAGGACATGCTTCTACACAGATGAAACCTATCAAAGAAAGAAGTGAGACAAAGTCAAACTAATTACAGCTGATTAAAAGAAAAATGATTATCATTTATCTGATTATTTGTAGAAATGGTTAAATTAACAAAAGCAGTCATGTTTTTATTTTGTAGTACCTGGTGAGTCTAACACTCTTCAATGTGCTGACCTCACTGTTGTGGACTGCAGTAGGCTCCGGAACAAAGTAAGCTCACCCAGACTGCTTCAGGACTGGTTCTGCGTTCAAAGCCCTGGAAAGGATACGTGCAGTGTGAGTTGCCACTTCGACACCTGTAGTTGTTCACATTCTACCATCATAGTTAAAACACACGCAACTCTTTTTTCAGGGAGACTCTGGCGGAGGTGCGGTGTACGAAGACAAGATTTATGGTGTCCTTTCCTTCACCGGTAATGGTTCGTACGCCTGTACCGAGGCAGGAGGTTTTATGGATGTCTGCAAATACATCAAATGGATCAACAAAACCATTGGCTGGCGCAAAGGCTGTCTTTCATTGCTGTGTTGATAACTGCATGTATTTCAAAATGCTGTGCAACTGCTCTAATATCACCCTCTCCTAATTTTGAGCTTCCGTAATAATGTTCGCTGATGAACTCTCATATTAAAAGCTGTTATTCCCTCACTT
>OMNM01048904.1:2870-19299 GCA_900302745.1 Parablennius parvicornis
GTGGAAAACTGACGTTCAAAGAGAAAGATTCAGTGCCAACAGATTAAGACCTGGCTTTGACAAAAAGCTTTGTAGAGCCAGAGGTAGAAGCCCAGCACTAGTGAAGCACCAGCCCAGCACCAGCCCAGCACCAGCCCAGCACCAGCCCAGCACCAGCCCAGCACCAGCCCAGCACCAGCCCAGCACCAGCCCAGCACCAGCCCAGCACCAGCCCAGTACCAGCCCAGTGCCAGCCCAGCACCAGTGAAGCACCAGCCCAGCACCAGCCCAGCACCAGCCCAGCACCAGCCCAGCACCAGCCCAGCACCAGCCCAGCACCAGCCCAGTACCAGCCCAGCACCAGCCCAGCACCAGTGAAGCACCAGCCCAGCACCAGCCCAGCACCAGCCCAGTACCAGCCCAGCACCAGCCCAGCACCAGCCCAGCACCAGTGAAGCAAGAGGAACATCAGACCTGTTTCTTGGAGCTGCTTTTTGCCGGGTCGGGTGCGGGCTGTGGTTTGGCTCTTTTACTCTCTGGAGGATTCGGACCCTTGAGAATCTGAGTGGCCGGCCTTTTGGACGGACTCTTCTCTCTGTCCCTTCTGGCTCTGCCTTTGAACTGAGGCCTGTCGGTGCCCTCAAAGGAAGAATTGGGGCTCTGAAGAGGTGATGACATGGTGGAGGACGGAGAAGTGGTGGCGTTTATACTGTCCACACTGACTTCCAGCTGCTTGATGGATTCTTCCAGACTGAGAATAGAATCAAATGTGTTCTTGCGGAGCTCCTCCACTCTAGTATGAGACTTTGTCGGTGAGGTCTTGACGTTTCTGTTGTTTGCATTGCTTTTATCAACATTGGATTGTTTTCTGCTGACGATTTCAAAGCTCTTAGATTTCTTGGTGTCCTTGGGTGACTTGATATCTGGTCCTGTGTCTTCCTCTTCCTCATACACAACAACTTCGAGAGTCTTTTTCTCTGATTTGTTAGCTCGAAGAGCTAGGCCAAGTGCGGCTAGCTTGTTCTTGGGGAACTTGAATTTGAATTTCCGTTTGGTCTCAGTCTTTTGAGGCGAATCTGTTTCACTGTGGTCTCCAGGAGCTGAGGTATTACCTGCTGATGATCTTTCGTGTCGGATTCGTGGTGAACTCGGGCTATTTCCTAAACCCATGCTGCTTCCGTCCAAGCAAAATGTCCTCACACCCTGCTCGTCTTCTTCCTGTATGGTCTCTTCCTCTTCCATGATGCTTTCGGACAGTAAAGTTTCAAGATCTTCCTCACTTTCAAATATAGTTGACAAACGCTTGTAGGCTGATTGAATGTCCATAGGCTCGTTTAAAATCACAATAATAGGTCGGTTGTCAAACTCGTCCATGTCTTCAAAGCCCTGGTTCTCTTGTCCCACGATCAAGATGTCACTAGCGCTCTCTGACCCGCCACCCGGGAGGTCAGATCCATTTGTTTTGGCTTGGTCTTCTTCTTTGGACCGCGTTCTTTTTTTGCTTTTAGACAATCTGAATTTGCCGATGGCAGGAGGAGGAGGAGGTGGTCCTTCATCGTCACAGCCAGAGGGGCTGAGCGTTCCTCCCTCCTCGGCACTCGCTGATTGGATGCTCAGTGATTGGTTTGTGGATCCCTGAACAGGCGCTTCCTGGTTCTGCAGTGTACTGCTGTTGCTGTAGGGGGAGCTGTAGGGGGAACACGGTGAAAGAGGTTCGGGTTTCTGGACCGGAGGCGACTCCTGATGGAAGCTCACGGATTTATTCTGCTGCACAACCGATGACGGCTCAGTTGAAATGTCTTCTGAAGGATTATCTTTTTCTAAAGTCACCACAACAGTGATATTGGACTTCTTCTCAGCTGGTGCTTCTTTGAAAGCTTTTTCAGGCGTGGACTTAGGACTGGTCACTGGTTCTTGAATGTTTTCTTTTTGCAGAGTCACGATTGTTGTGTACTTGATCTTTTTGTCTGTGGTGGTTGGGGAGAACACCCGTTCAACAACTTGCGTTGGACTCCTTATAGCCTGATCGTTTTCTGCCAGGGAACCTGAAACCTTTGATGACTCAGTTTCCTTGGCTTCCTTTCGGGTTGGTGTTGGTATCGCCTTTTTCGTGTGATGAGAATGAACTTCTTGTGAAGCTACAGGTTGCTGTGGCCGTGGCACCCACACGGGAGCACAATCTGCAGAAGGCCCGAGTTTGACCGTTTTGTCTTCCACCGTGTTTTCAGAAAGATTTGCTCTGGTTTTCCCACTTTCACTGCAATCTGTCGGTACAGCTCTGAGTTTAACAGGGGAGCCGTTTGTCATTCCCGTCTGGGGAGTTGGCTGGTTGCCACTTGTTAAATCATCAAGGTTTGTTGAAGGGTTCCACGCCTTCCTTTCTGCCTTTTGATCATTTCCACCTGATGAATGACTTACTTTTAACCCTTCTGTCTTCACCTACAATTACAAAAAAGCAACAATGAACACACCTGCTCATGACTGTAATCTAGGAACAAATGGGTGATATTTAGTATTTTAGGAACTGTTGGAAATAATGTAAAATTTCAACCAAATTTTGATATGTTGATTATGATCACCCTAAATTTACTGGAAATTGTTTTTTTATTTGCTAAAAGGACAATCAAAACAACAGATACAGCAATGGATTCTAAACAGTAGTAAGGCTTTGTGGCAGTTACGTGCCTTTAAAAGTCAGAATCATGAGCAGTGGCAGCTGGTGATACATTTCTTAGGTGGGATTCTTCATTATGATTGAATTTCAGCCGATGATAACTTCATTTAAAGACAGTACATATATAAACCACATTAAAACAATCTTGCCTTTTTGTAGATTGAGAAAGGCCCTCAGTGATAAGACACACTTAGTAAGATTATTTAATTAACATACTTGTCAATAAATTCAGTCATTAAGAAATATGAGCATATCTTAACATTCATAAACATTAACAAACCTGGACACATTTGCAAAAATTTGAAATTGTTTCTGTTTGTGTGCATTTAAAAAAAAACTATGATGGACAAAGTTGAACCTGACCTGCAGCCTTTCAGCCAGATTTCTCATTTCAAAGGGTAAATTAGAAGAGATAACAGGGTTAATAATCAGAGACTCACTGCATGAAGTGTAATAGACAAAGGAAAATTTTTAAATAAGCCACAAGGGGGCAGTCTTCATGTGAAGACTTAGATATTTCAAACCAAAAGCATGACCAAACTACTGGCGGTAGTTCAGGAGGCCTTAAACCCAAGATTACTGCTTGGAGTGAGACACACCTCATCTCCATGAAACAAATGGAAATGATAGACTCAAGATGTCAAACAGAAAGAAGATTTGAAGTTTGATCATCAGTAAAGATGATTGTTGAGCATTGGCAGTTCATGTGATGAAACACTTTTGGACAGGGATGAAAAGTGGCAACACATGACCGTTTGGTTTAAAGACCTTGAAGAAGTTGTTGCTGCAGCGATGGAACATGACGGTGGGCAGGATGGCAGAAGTGATCATCTGACTGTGCGTCAGATTTCCTTTTATCTGTTTTTATCAGTGAACGCTGGGCGTCTGGAACAGGTCCAGTCTCGAAATATCACCCAGTGAAAACGTTAGCAGGTAAAGAGGAGAGCAACACAGAGATATTTCTGCTGTTGTGAGTTAGAAGCAGGAAACTGTACACTGCAAACCAAAACCCGTGAGTGAAAGTGAAGGTGAAAATAGTTGAGTTAGTCGTGAAATAACACTTCATTTCATTAGAAAACTGCTGTGTCAGCAGTGACTGTACAGCCTCACAGCAGACTGGAGACAGTGCACCTCACTCTTTCTACTTCGACTGTATGATATGTTAGTGATCAGCATAGATACACCAATCAGCCACAACATTATGACCACTGACAAGTGATGTGAAATACATGGATTGTGTCTTCATCAGCAAATTTTAACTTCAAAGCTGATGTGCTAGAAATAGAAAAATGGACACATTTATGGATTTGAAGAGTTTTGAAAAAGGCTGAATCGTGATGGCGAAATGAGTGGGAGCAAGTCCCAAACAGCAGCTCCCGCAGAGGGTCCACCTTCCAGCTAACATCATGGTGCGATACCTCGGCACACTCAGAGGTCATAACGTTTGGGCTTATTGGTATAATTTAATTTGTTGTTTACCTGAGGCTTCACACTGTGAAGCTCAGAAGCTGAAAGTTTATTCTTGCCTCTGCTCTCTAAATCCCTCAGGGTACATTTCTGAAACACCTGAGTGAGAGGGGCAGAGGGGACGGTCACAGAGAGAGTGGGGGACTCAGAGGAAGGATTGATGGGGAAGAAGGATGGCAGACTGGAGGCCTCAGGCTTTATGTTTCCATAAAGACAAATAAGAAGAGGGAAGACATCTGATCTGACAATTAGGAGGGAAGACTTCGCAACAATCTGCTCTACAATTGGGTTATCCAACAAATAATCCAAAAGAAGTACGTATCCAATATTTATTATAGTTTAACAGTTGAGTTTTTACGTGGTAAAGTAAAAAACTCCTTATGTTTTATTTAGGTAATCATGATTTCACTTAAGTAAAAGCTCCTCAAACTAGGAGTTGTGTTTTTTTTTTTCTTTTATAAGCGTGGGATGAGTCTCTCCAGTTTGAAGGAGCAGCAGGGACACTGCAGGGGGTCTGGGGAGGCCTTTTCTCAAAATCATCTTTTGTGTTTTCTTAATCATTTAGAAGATATCATAAAGAAAAATGTTAATATTTGTGGAATCACACATTGTTGAACAATACATATATTTCTGGTTGCACATATTTTCTACTTTAAATTGTTTATTCTAAAACCTACTGCTTGAATGTATTGATGGAGTGGAAACTCACTTTCATTCATGATCACGACAACATTATTAATATTTTACAAAAATTAGCAAATTGTAAAATGACATTTCTGTATAACTATAATAATTAGCATTTGCTTAATTTTATGTATTGTTTTTAGTATAAATGTGTGTTTACATATTACATATTTCATATTCCTTACATATTAGTTAATCAGTTATTTAATCAGTTATTCAGTCAGATTTCTTTATTTAATGTGTACTTTGCCCTGCTGGTTGGTTCCTACTTGCTGTTGTTGGTACAGCCCAATTAAGTGACGCACAGGGGAGTGAGTGAAGTAAGAGACAGTAAACAATAAACCGTCCAAAAACTGTCCTGCTCTTTTGGAGGAAACACAAATTAATTGTAAGCTGCCTAGCCCAACAGGTTTCCATGGTTACAAAACTACAAAACAGATTAAATAGTAAACACGACAGAACTTTAGTTAGTTACTGAAATAAAAAGCAATTATATCAATTAAAGACTAACTGGGAACCTAAGTTGCTCACTACTGCTGCCTAAAGCACAAAAGTGGTATCACCTAAAATGTTTCGTATTTCACCTTTAAAAAAAATTTAAGCGATGTCTAAAAATTGCTTAAGGGAGGATTGTAATTTTTATCAAAGAGTTAAAAAAAAAAAAAAAAACAAGCTCCAGGAGACAGCAGTTTCTGAAACGTACCTGCAGCTCCTTCATGAACTTGTTATCTTCCTCTTCCTCGTCTTCCTCGTCCTCTTCCTCCTGCCTCCGCTGCCTCGGTGCCGGGGCTCCAGCAGGGGGGGAAGCGGACGCAGCCAGCAGCGCCGCACAGATCTGGGGTTTGGGTTTGATCTCCGGAGGCTGTCTCGGGGGTTTGGGCTGAGGGACGGCTGGTGGCTCTTTCACCTTGGCTTCATCCTTTACATAAAATACACGTGAACTACGTTAAGTTTTTATACATTTTTAATAAGTATAAAGTATAAGTATAAGTATTAAGTATAAATCTGATATTTAAACAAAATGCATGATTATAGGGCAATGTAAAATCTGATTATTCTTCTTTCTACTCCTTTTCATTCAAACACTGACACTTTAGTAATTGTAAAAATTATCAAGTTCTGTTATGTGCTGATGAATCAAATCAACAATTTGAACTTAAACACATTAATAATCAGAAAATAAGCTTAAATGCTAATCTATAGGAGTAAGAAGTTGCAAGGTTTTAAATAAAGATGTTTCAGCCTTTTCAAAGTACAACCATTAACAGGCTTCTTAGTGTCTATTTTATATTTTAGGAATATCTACAGTTGCCAACTTTCTACCTTTTATTGTGAAAATGAAAATGTTCCCAGGAATCAAAAGATATTTATGTGATGTTTATACTTTCCTGGAGGCTGGTGAAGTGGCTTTAATCTTTATGCAATGATAAAATCTCTATATTAAAGTGGAGAAAAATGATATCCTCCCCTGTGCTAATAATAATTGAGCAAAAGAAGGTATAGATAATCTATAGTTTGAGTTATTTACGTCCACATCAGAGGATCACACCCTTTCAATTCCCTCATGTCTGCACAGGGAGACGTTACCTGTGCTCCCACAGGTTCTGTTCTAGTGGTGAGAAGCAGCTCTCCAGACTTTCCTGAACTGACAGCGTGGACCCTGAAGACGGGAGCAGAAGAACAACACATCAGCGCTCATTTAGGGACGACTGAAGAACATCTGACCAGCAGTGAGTGACGGACCTTCGTGGAGGAGGAGGAGGCGGAGACTTGCTGGCCTTGTCCAAACTCTGCTTCATCTCCTTGTCCAGACTGGAGCGGCGAGGCTTCTCCACATGAGGCCGACGCTCTGGGATGGGAGAGGCCGACGGAGGAGCTGCTGGAGAAGCTGATGGAGCAGCTGATGGAGCAGCTGATGGAGCAGCTGATGGAGCAGCTGATGGAGCAGCTGATGGAGGAGTCTCCATCGTCACTGCAGGAACACAACGCATCAAAAGTCTCTGTGTCAATGCCACAAAAATATAAAATTGCCATTACTGTTATATTTACCGTAAAGCAAGTTTTACATTCCTGGTCACGCTGGATCATGAACAAAGTGTGTGTTTGAAGAGTGTGTTGGGGTGAAGCCCAAATGTACACAAATCATTCTACAAACAATTAATCAGGTTAGTATGTTAATGTGATCTGTTGACATCAGCTGGGATACTTATCTCTAAGCACTCAGCCTAAATCAGATCCGTTAAACTCTTTTTAGTTCAGGAGCTACATTTGGTCAAATTGACCTTTGGCTTAGCCCCGCCCCCCTTAGTTCCGGTTGCTAACTTGAACAAACCGTCGCAGGGTTGATTTTCTCTTTATGTCACTGTCTGCCAGTGCCACTGGTATCAACATTGCTAGCTAATCAAGTGACAACAGGTAAACTGGACGGCTGGTCATCTACTTTACCTGTGATAATCCACCAAGTTTACTTGTAACTAGATGTCTGGTAACGTAGCCACCGCGGGCTAGCGTCTGCCACTAGCTGGGATGTTTGTACATTGCTCATGCTCAGTGAGCTTCAACTCCAAAGTTAACAAACCGCTGCACTTAATACAGAAGCGGTTCTCAGCAATGGAGACCGAGAAGGAAGAAAACATGAAGCACACTGAGCAAGAGAACGAGGCAAGAGGAGGAGGAGGAGGAGGAGGAAGAGGAGGAGGAAGAGGAAGAGGTGTGGACAGAGAAGTCGTCAGCCATGCTAATGCTAATGTAGTGATTTATTTTGTGCTTTATCTTTTCGGAATACCTCGTATCAATGTTGCACAGGCCTCAGGCACATCATTTGACCATTTTTGCATCTCAAAGTCATCTCCCTCCCTGGCTTGCTTCAATTCTTAAAAAGTGTGTTGCTTGAACGAGCCAATCAGAAATCAAACCCTATATAGTGTCATCAGGGGTTTAGCCAATCCCAATCAAGGTCGACCCTCCCTTTGACTCCTCCCACAATTAGGCAGCTCTGCTCTGGCACTTGGCACCACGAGAGGAAGTACTTCCTCCTCTTCCTAAAATGGGCATGTGTGGGCGGAGCCAGTCCAGCTCACACAGACACAGCAGATTCTGAATGCAGCTCCTATGATCCAATATTCAAATGGAGGAAAATCAAAGAAAAGCTGGACGTGGGGCATTAAACTTTGAATACAATGTTTTTAGAACAAGGAGACCATGTGAAGGTGTTGACAGCATGGCTTGACAGTGATAGCTTTTTTAAGGTAGCTAGCTTTCTCAGCGATGTCTCAGTGGGTCTCAGCTTTGTGTTATATCCTCGACTCAGAAGAAAACTTTTAAAAACTCGATGGTTTTCTTCTAATTATCACAATTTGCTTGGTTGTTTTGTGTTCCAGGTTGGAGTCTCTTCGGGACCTGATGTTTGACACTTCGGATGTAAGTTAAACAAATTAGGAGAAATGATTTCTTTCCTACGTGGCCAGAGAGTAAAATAATTATAACGTGAGGGAATGAGACAATAAGTCGTTACCTCAAGTTAAAAACATGTTGGAAAGAATTATTATCTTGTGGCCACGGCTTAAACAATCTCGTTCCATCGCTTTTTTAACTTGAGGTATCAAACGCTTATCTGGTTCTCACATGTTTTTTTTTTTCCCAATGGCCACTCAGGGGTGTACTTTCCACCAAGGGTGATGTCATTTTGAATTAATAGGAGAAAAAAAAGGATTACGATCTAACAATGGAATCAACATATTTTACTGCAGCACCTGATTGGCCAAATATTTGGACATACAGAGCATGAATGTTTTTGCAAAAATGAGTGGATAAAAACGGCTTCTTACCAGTGCCTGACACTTTTAATTGGGCGGTGTCCACCTCATCACTCGGTTTGGGAGAAATACTCTGCTGGGCTTTGGGCAAACGAGCCTGCGGCTCCACTGAGGAACAAAGAAATCAAAGCCTGTCAGCAGGGGGGAGGCCACACTGCAATACCAGGCAGGATAAATAAAAATAATAAAACACCAACTGTGTGAGACACTGAACTGTTCCTCGTGAAGCTGAGTGTGTGTGTTCAGGTGTGCAGGTCTACCATGCGGTGTGAGGGTCAGCGGGCTCTCCTGTCCAGACACGGGATCCGACCGACCCGCTGTGGGATCCGACACTTCCAGGTGAGGGATGGACTTCAACAGGCTCTCCTGGGTCTTCTGGAGGACCTGGTCCAGGTCCGTGCTGGTGCCGGTGGACTGGTTGGATTGACTGGTGCTGGTTTCTGCCCTCAGGCTGCCCTCTGGGGTTTGTCTCTCTGTGATCTGTGGAGGAGGAGCAGCGGGGTTTCTGATTTTAGCCTAAATCTTAATTTAATTAGTTCGTTTGATTCTGATTGTGATCCAGCAACCGAGAGCATAAACCATCATGATTTAAAAAAACAAAACCACGGCTACAATGATTCCTCAGTTATACATTAAAGCCAAATCTTTTTATCTGTCATTCCAATAGTTTCCAACTTTTTGGTTCAGGTGAAGTTCACTTATTCACTTCTTTACTGATTTAACATTGATGTTGGAATGAAATAATATCAGGCCGAGCAACAGTGTGTTGCTCGGTGTGTTGCTAAAAAAACATATTGCAGCTGTGGTCTGGATCAGACTGTGGTCTGGATCACTTACTGTGGTCTGATGTAGTGCGGTGAGGACGCGGTGGTCTGGATCAGACGGTGGCGGTCCGACTCTCCTCTGCAGGGCGGGGCTTCCCTCTCTGCTGCGAGGACTCACCTGAACACCAACACACTCACACTCAGACGTTTGGTGACTTTACGAGAACTCGTTTCCTGGATTGGACCGGACCGCCCGTACCTTCGCCACCGACGGCGCTTCCCGCGCGTGCGTGGGCGTCAGTGGAGGGCTGGTGTAGTGATGGGTAGGCGGGGCCACGGAGCTCTTCTTTCTGCGAGCCATGACAGGAGAGGCTGAGCCCGCCTCAGCCTGGCTGCCGGAGAGAGGGGGTCGCACTGAGGAGCGAGGCTGAGGTTTGGGGGAGCTCTGAGGGCTCTTGGTGATCGAAGCTTGCTGGTCTGGATCCTGAACCCGGGTGGCGGGGACAGACTCCGACACCTGCCTGGTGAAAACAGGATAGATGGATGAGGACAAGAACACACATCAGATTGTCCCTGATTCCAGGTGCGAGGGGGGCTGAGTACCTGCGGAGGGAGCTGAGCGACTCGGTCAGGGCTTTGACCCTCTTCAACATGGCGTCCATCTTATGAGGCTCTTCTTTGAGGAAACGCACCGCCTCCACCTCCAGTCTGAGCACCGAGCGCATCTTCAGCTGCAGCTCCGGAAACTCGCCTGAACAACAGACAGCCAGCAGAAATACGATCTAATATAGGCAACACATTTCAACTGGGTCCTTTTATTAAAAAAGAAAACAGCTGATGATTAATAAAAGCTAAAGTCATCACCCAGATACCAAATTTTGCACATTTAAAAAAAATTGTTAAGCTCATCATTACAGATTAATCAAAGAATACAAACTCTTCAGTGGTAAACTGTTTGGATGCTCAATGTGAGAAATGACTGTGCTTCAATATGTAAATTAACATGTATTGATAAATATGATTGTAATTTAGATATTCAGTAGAAACATGCTAATGTAAGCAGTGTCATTGCAGGATTTACAGGCCTGATGAGGAAAAAAATTATTTCAGGGTGAAAAAAAACAAGACTGTTTTTCAGATTCTCAAGCAAATACATATTCCACAATATATTATTAAATTGAAAAAAAAAGAGGATGTTATTGTTCTTAATGAGTTCAGATGATTATGAATATCTGAAGTATTCAATTTGAAGCAAATAAATAAATATTGCCATATTATTCTTTTTCTTTTTCTTATTATTTCTTTTAGTTAAGAAAATATTAGCATTATGACATCAAATATAATCTTTAAATGGTTAAAACCCTGATCTATACTGAAGATTTTATCAGCTGCGTTCATGACTGAAGTTCAAATCAAAAGATTTAAGTTGAAAAACGTTTATGTTTTCATATCAATTTTTGAAGGTGGTTATAAGAGTTCTTAATAATTTAAGCAGGTGGGAGGTTAAGCTGAAGCCTGAGGGTGAAATGATGAAGAACAGTCCCATCTGCATCCGAGACAGAGACCTTTGAGGACAGCCAGAGCTTCCCCGACCCTCCGCAGGTTCACCGCTCCCTCCTCCACGTCCCTCAGAGTCAAGCTCGTCTGGCTCGGGCTGGAGCCGCTGCTCCTCTGCAGACCATCCACATAATTCTCCAGTTCACTGAGGAGAGGAAGAGACACATGACACCGTCAGCACGGAGAGAAACAAAGCAGCTCCGACAGAAGACGGGGACAGAAGAGGGCAGCAGAGAGGATGGAGGCCGTCCTCAGCTGACCTCAGCGGTCTGAAACCAAACAATGAGACCGAGTCTGTAGCGGGTGTGAGTTACTATAACCGCCGCTGCGTTCTGACACGACGGCTCGACGCCGAGCAAAAACCAGTCCGACAACATCCATGAATTCACCGCAGTGTGTTTCTGCTGGAGGCTCAGACGGACAAACATCACTGCTGTCAAACGCAGCGTTTACGACTTCGTTAACGCCGCTTGGCTTCGAGACCTGCATTAACGTTTTCTCCTGGAAGGCTGCAAAGATTCTGTGTGTCTGTTTGCTCGCGCGCATTAGAGCACACAAGCGTGCGTGTGTGTGTTTGCCTTCATATTGCATATATTTTTAAAGTCAAAGACTGATCAGCAGCAGTGTTTCACACACAGCCTGTCAAGGCTTTTACTTTGGTAGTAATAGTAATAGTTTAATCGGTCAATCAAATACACTTTGCAACAACAAAAAATGCAACAACAAGAAAAAAAACTTAGGGAGGAAACAATTCTGTCAATAAGACAACATCCTTACTTGTAATTTGTGACTGAAGGGTTTAGACTGAAGTTAACCAGCTCTGAACATAATATACGTAAAGCTTCTACAACTGAAGTAACAAAAACAAGAACTTAGATTTTCTTTGCAAATCCTGAGAAAACAAACACAAACTGTCCTCTGAGAGAACACAGTGACTTTTAATCTCGTCCTTCCTGAGCTCAGTATATTAAAAAAAAAAATGTGAGCTTAAGCATATTCTATTTTTTTAAATTATTGTTCAGGTTGTTCCAAAGACTAACCCTTATTACACAAACACATCTACATTTTATATTTTGTTCTTGCTTTATTTTTCATTAAAAAAAAACCCAGAACCCCTGTGGCTATATCGACTCTCTCTGTGTTTAAATATCTTCTGGACAAGAGGTGGAAGATTATACATTTAACAGACACACAGAAACAATAACAGATTACAGACTACAGATTAAGTAGCATCAGAGACACTGGGAGGGTGAGCTTGGACATCTTGCTGAAGCCTGCAATTGTTCTGTTTTATAACACGATGAAACACTAAAACGGCACGGGGTTGAAATTTCATCTGTTTTTTTAAACTTTCTGTGTCGACTACAACAAAGGGAAACACTTAAAACTAATTATAGCTGCTAATATACTGATAAACTCAGCCGAGATTATCATGAATTATAAAGAGTTTGACAGCTTTGCACTGGAATCAAGGTAACACAAATATAAAGTGAAATGTTCCTGGAGTTTCATCTAATTGGAGTTTTGATGCAAAGACTCAGGGGAAGTTCTACTATATTATTTCAGTTCCAAGAGTGATCATCCAGGTTTGTTTAATGAAGCTTCTATGTGATTTATTGTGACCATACCTACAAACAGAAAAAATATATACGTTCAAAATGTACAGTGCTACTTTGAGGCTTTTATTTTGAAATACGAGGTAGATGTTAATATCTTTCCCCCATCACATGTTACATGTCTGATTTTGTATTGCAGCTTGTATACTATAATTTGACTCTACTTTATTTGGATTTGTTTGTAAAAATGTGCATTTGTCATTCATGTATTGTCATTTTATCACAATTCATTCTCAAAATATTCAACATATAGTGGTCAAAACAACCCACCACCCCTCACAACTCCGTCCATCTGGTTTATTCTCTGCATGTGTTACAAAATATTAAAACATATAACACATGGAAATATAGACCAGTTTTCTAGTTCTTGTGTTTCTGGGACAAATCCTGACACAATAAATGGGAGTGATTCCATACAATTGCTTAAATGTCTTTTCAATATTAATGTTAATTGAAATGTTTATAATTCACTTGTTAATCTGGTGAAACGTTTCTTTTACAGAGATATTGGAATGAAAATGAGCTCTGCTTGAGTGAACCGTCACTGAGATGAAGAGCTGTTAGTTTGATGCAATAACATAGATTCATGTGCAAAGACACAATGGTTTCATGGCTCTCCTGAACGCCGTCCTCGTGACGCCTGATCCACGCCGGTCGCCGGTCAGCGGAGCAGCACGTGCGCTGGAGTGGATGTGCGACATGCTAACACGAGACTGATGTGTCCTGAAACCCACGTCGCGCCCCATCACATCAGCTCCCGTCCACCGCCTCTATTTTTAACAAGATGTTTCTTCATGTTGCTGCGAGCCACCAAAGATTTCACTGCAGCAAGTTCAACTAAACCTCCACTTCAGCACAGAGTTCAGTCTGAGAGGAAAACTCCTGGCAACGTTTAACTGAATCCAAACAATCTGGCTTTTAGCTTCTGGTTTCTTCCTTCACAGGAAAGACTGAATTAATTACACTGTTTTCAGCTTAAGTCATTTAATAATTGAGACTCTTTATCAGAAAATGACCGTGAGACAATCTCAGTACAGTTGAAACTCTGACGAGTCGACCAGTAAGAGCAGAAACCCTGGACTGAGTGGACGACTCCTCGTGTACCAACACGTTTTTAACTGTTAGAACATCTAATGAGCAGACAACCTGCCAAAGGTGGACAACAAACAGGCTTTCCTAGCAAATTACGAGATGAATGACACTAAAACGACCGAAATAGTCGGACCGATTATCCAAATGTTGTTGTTGTGGTGTCCGGATATTCATTTTGAGACGTGATTAATCAACGACTCCCGCAGTGGGGTGCTGTGCCGTGACATCTCTCAGCTCAACTTTCACTTTTCACTTTATTACATCGAGTAGTTAAACACACCGGCCCAAAAAACCACCAAGCGAGGTGGTTTGTTGGTAACCAAAAAACTGTTCTATTTAATTTAGAAATGCATAGTACAAGGGATTATTGGTACAGTCACTGATATTTCTTTAAAAAAAAACCCAAAAAAAACCATATATAAATTCAAACATGCTGACATATTGTAGCTGAAGACCATGTTTAAGTGAAGGACTTCCACCAACTTCACTGTTATCAAAACGTTTTCATCCAAACTGGAAAATTAAAAAGTTTCAAGGCAGTTGTTAACTTGTCTGGGTGAAAGGAAAAGCCCCCAGGGCAGGACTGTGCAGGGAGAACTTGTTGATTCCAGACTGAGAGGCTCATCAGGCGAGACTCCAGTGTCCAACCCACAAACCCCTCATGTCAGACGCTGTGCTGAGACTGACCTGAGCTGTGTGAGGATCTGCTCCTCAGTAGCCAGGTAGTTGGTCCTCTCCTCTTCCATCTCGGTTCTCCGGCCGTACGCGGCCTCCTCCGACTGGGCCAGTTGATCACACATCAGCCCCACCAGCTCCTGACCCGCCATCCTCAGCATGGAGCTCATGTTCCTCTGGTTGGACAGCTGCAGCACACGAGGATGTCTCTGAAAACCGGCTCAGGACGGAGCTTCCACTGCATGTTTCACACCCTCTCTGCTCTTATTATAGACTAACTTTATAGTTCAATAATATACCTATATATTATTAGAAGCCGCAACTTCTCTTCTTTGTAATAGAATTTAAATATTGTTTTTTATTGGAAAGCTGCCCCTTCAACACGATGCTCACCGCTTGATTTTAAGAACTCCCATTCATTTTAACAATAATTCCACCATCAATCACAGAACTCTCACAAAGAGAGTAAAACTGCAACAGTGAGTCTGAATATTATTTTTGTGAAGCATTTTGTTCCTGACTGTTAAGTTAAAATACCATTTAAAAGGGGATTTATTCAAAGGAGCTCCAGTTTTTTTTTTTGTGGTTAAATCATGTTGATTCTCATCAGTACCTGTAAACATTTCAGCTGGTTGAGTTGCTCTCGCAGCTCACACACATTTCTCTTGGCAGACACCAGACGCCGCTGCAGTGCGCCGTCCAATGGGGGGCTCCGCAGAGCGCTGGGGGCGGGGCTTGAAGTGCCGGTGTCCCGCAGCTCAGACGGCCCTCCTGAAGGTCAAGAAGGGTCACATAGAGGTCAATTCAAACTAAATGAAATAACCACAATGTTTGTCTTTGCTTTCATGTTGTGAATGAATAATGAGTTCATGAATCTGAATGAAAAAATCTGCACATAATTTATCATAATTATTATTTGTTTTCCTTCTAATGCCTTCTAATGCAGGATGGTTAAACAAAGCATGTCTTTCATTCGTGGATCGTGTTTTCTCATATTATACTAAATATTCTTAATAATCTTTTTTTTTAATGAAACATGAAGAAAAATTGTAAATCTTGTTTGTTTCACCCAGAAAACACATTTGATGCTCACACTTGCTAGCAATAAAATAGCTTAAATCATATTAATGCTATATATAGTACACAATACATTCCTGCATTCTGAAATTAATTGAAAAACATTCTGGAAAAGAATAAAGACCCGATGAGAGGATGTGAAAAAGGATGAATTCACCAGGTCTCTGGAGGCAGTGTAAAATCTTCCACTCCACTATGAAGTGGTCAAGTTTGAATGGTTTAGAAACAGCAGAGCTTAATCTGTCGTTTCACACAGCGGCCTGCGTGCCACTTGTTGGACAGTCCCGTTCTGAATGGTAATGCTAAAAGAGTGATGGCAGTTGTTTGTAAAGAAAACAGGAATGATTTAAAGTGAAATGCTCACCCAATTTTTTACTGTAGAGTTTTCCGGGACTCTCACTGAAAATCAAAATCAGGCAAAACAGTTAAACAGACAGTGAACATGAACCACGGCTTCTCTTGATATCAGATATGCAGTCAGCATTGAACATACTCCAAGTTGAGCAGGATTTATAAAATACTTAAATATTCTTTTGGAATGCTTGAGTAACAGAACAAAAATAAAATCAAATCAGAGCATATTTCAAGTTTGACGAGTTTGACATGACCTGATGCTTTTGCAAGAGCATAAATGTAGTTTAATCAAAAGAAATGAATGTTGTTAAATGTGTCTTAAAATTAATAAGAATTAGTTTAAACGAGGAGCCTCAAACCCAAATCTCTTTAAAATATTTTGTTTTGTTTTGTTTTGTTTTGTTTTGTTTTGTTTTGTTTTGTTTTGTTCTGTTCTGTTCTGTTCTGTTCTATTCTATTCCATTCCATTCCATTTTATTTTATTTTATTTTATTTTATTTTATTTTATTCTATTCTATTCTATTCTATTCTATTCTATTCTATTCTATTCTATTCTATTTTATTCTATTTTATTTTATTTTATTTTATTTTATTTTATTTTATTTTATTTTATTTTATTTTATTTTATTTTATTTTATTTTATTTTATTTTATTTTATTCTATTCTTATTTTATT
>OMNM01048905.1:0-16304 GCA_900302745.1 Parablennius parvicornis
TTTCAAAATATTTGTTGAGGAGAAAATGATCCTGTATCATTAGTTTTTCAATCTCACACTTCTTGGCTTCAGTTTATCTAAAATAGCTGGCTAATTGGAAAGTAAAACTCTGAAGTTGTATAATATGGAGATAAATAACCCCTTATCTGAGAAAACCTACAATCTTTGGTCTCTGTCAACACTGAGTCAATGTTGTTTGGATTAGGTTTATCGGTGTTGTTGCAATTTGAAGATTAGGAAAACAAAAATGTAGAAATCACTTTTGCGTTGCAATGATTTTCTTTTGTAGGAATTGCAGCAGTAAATGTCTCACACCTTGACATCTTCGATTATGGTTACAGTTATGGTTATGGTTAAAAATATGTAAGAAAATCATCATCATATTATATCTATGCTTTGCTTATGGTCAGATTACGATAGAGTTTTGAGAAAATGATAGACACTATGTATAGCTTATTTTGCCTCATATGGAGAAGACATGGACAACTGGTGGTCCATGGACATTTTGTGACCAATGAAATTATGCTTCAGAAAATTGAGAAATTATCGTTTTTACATCTATTGTGAAATCATTTTAATCATGTATGAAAAGTAGTCCAAATTACTGTACTGTTTGATGGCTGACTGGATGGATGGATGGATGGATGGATGGATGGATGGATGGATGGATGGATGGATGGATGGATGGATGGATGGAAGGATGGATGGATGGATGGATGGAAGGATGGATGGATGGATGGATGGTAAATGGATGGATAGATTGCCAATATGGGTGAGGGCATGTTACACCCTCGACAGATCACCAGTCCCTCATAAAGCAAACCCAGAGACACAAACAGCCACACACACTCACATCTAGGGACAATTTTGGGGTCACCAATTAACATATAAAATATCATTCTCGTTAAATTAACTTAAATTAGTTGAAACTTGGCCTTCAAATTGAGGATGACATTTTGGGGCCCTCAAAATGCTCCGAGCATCCTATCTCTGATGTTGTCTTATCAATGAAATCCATAAAGCAAGGGCGAGTGCTAACAGACCATATGTGGGATGCCTACTAAATAAACCATAATCTCCTTGATTAGATGATGTTGATACAAAATCTGGGCTCACACTTCTGTGCTAGTTTCGAGCACATTTAGGATATGGTCAATGTGGGGTTTATAAAACAGGCAATTCTAGTTTATAGCTTGTCACTTAGTCATTTAAGTTGAAAAATGGTCATGTTTTGTCATTCATGAATACTAATGCAACATTTTGTCTCTTTGTCTCTCAGGAAAAGACCCCCACAGTCTCCGGGGTAACGAGACCCCAGCTCAGGCATTCTCAGCCTGTTAAACTTGTACTCTGGATGCCATCAAACAGGAAGTCTACTACAGTTTGAAGAAAATTTAAAAAAAAAGATAATGAACCATGTACACGTCACTAATCTCATCCAGAGATTTGCCAATTATCCCCATCTGTATATCTTCCAGTAAAAGGTGTGTGAGTCCGCTGCGGTCCTGCGCGGAGTCAGAGCGACGTCACGCGGTTTGGGGAGGGAGCGTCAGCGCCTCCACGAGCTCTTTTAATGCGCGTGTTTACCCGGCGGAGAGAGTTTGAGACCCCGCAGACTGAAGTCTGCAGAGCGCATGTTTGTGGACTGTCACCGCGCCGCTGATCGGGACGGAGCTGGTCTCTGCTTCTCTCTTTCTGAGGACGGATATAAGATGAGAGCCTTGGCGCTCCGACTCGCGGGTTCAGGAGGATTTGTGAAGGGAACAGTAACAGTTTACACAGAGGAAATGTTCACAACTGCCAGTCCGACCACCCCCTCCTTACAGCTGACGTCCGATCAACTCACAGTGGTGGCTGCATCCTGTAAGTCAAGCTTTAAATACTGCCATGAATGATCAATTGTCAAAATTTATTTATAACAATACTCTCCAGCAAATATTAAGTTCCTGCTGCATATCTTCTCTATTTCCCCAGGTGACTTAGCACTGTGATAAAGTCTGTTTATGCACAAAGGCTAAATATTTTTCACGTTTGATGTGGTGTAAACAGATATCATCTAGGGACGGCTACATCTGCAGTCAAAGCTATAAACTGTATTCATAGGCAATAAGAATATCAATCACATGGGAGAAATGACACCCCTAAGTGCTCTGATTGGAAAGATGAACTGTCAGTCAGAGCTTTAGTAAATCATTCATTTGAAATCCTTACCAAAGATTATAATAAAAAATACAGTACTTATTGTGAATTCTTTTATGTGTTTATGACTAACAGAATATTTCTTCTTTCTGCTTTCAAACAGTTTCATCCCTTGTGTTCTTTGTGATTATTGTGGTGATGTTGTCCATTATTTACCGCAAGGACCCTCACTGCTGTAAACTCTGCTCCTATCAGGGGCCACATGCAGACCTGGTAAGATATTATGTAAAATGGGAGAACTTTGCTTTCTGCTGAGCACTCCCTTTATGTGACCTGTATGTTCATTTTTACAGCTTGGTTGTTAAGATCAAGCCAGGACAGAAGCTCAGATGCTATGTGCAGCATGTCAAGCTCTATTAGGAGGCGTCAGATTGAATTTGCATGGCTGTAGCAAAGAGACAAGAATAGCATTGATATTATCATTGTTAGGCAGCAAACTGGCTTCAGCCAAATTAACTGCTCTCCAGAAATATCTTACAGTGCCACAGTAAGATCAGAATTAGCAATTACCATGTGCATTGATGAATGTTCAGCACTGATGTAATTAAATCACTGCTGATCCATTTTTACTCCAACATTTGTACAAGCATGTGAAGCAAAACATGCTATTCTTTAAGGTCTATTTAGGAGGAGTGGAGGTTGCATGTTAAACCATCAATCAATTGTATATGAATTGTGTACGTGTCTATCTACTGACTGAACACATGTGTTTACACATTTGTGAAGTTGTAGGCAGCAAAGTGGGATGAATTGAAAAGGAAATGTAAACAGTCCAAAGACGTGACCATTCACAGGTCGCCGGTCCTCCCTGCTTCCTCTTCCTGTTTGGTTCTCACCTCCATAAGTCCCAGGGGCGAAGTTAGTGTTATCTCTGGAGTGCAGAGTCACAGCTCAAACCTCCCTCTCCTCCCGTAAGGAAGATCTGTTTAGATGGAATTTTTGTGGTGACACTTAGGGAACTGACAGATTGTTCTCTAGTACAAGCTGTTAATTTCTCCCATCTGTATTGTTGCACGGTTTGCCTGATAAGACAACACTGACTTGCCTTTTCTCTCTGCTAGGTCAGTGTACAGAGAAAACTGAACAAACAAATACAGTTAATGTGCAATACAGCATTTGTCTTAATGCAGACCTGACTGAGACAAAAATAAAAAGATTATTCCAAGTGAAAATTAAGATAAAGTGAAGAAACAAACACACAGACTCTCTTTCATTCTGTTTCCGTGGGACATTTCATGTCTTCAACTTCATAGTCACATACCTTTCTCTGCTTCATTTTACTCCATGAATAGTGGACAGACCCCACTGTGGGTGTTGGGGGACACAAGAGGGACAATGGATCTCCTTTAGATTGTAGCAGTGAAAAAAAGCTCACTGCCGCTGGGGTCCTCCCCCGACTTCAACACTGATTTTACACGGTTGTGCTTTTTCACACAGACTGAATCAATGGCGAACGACAAAAGCACAACTCTTCTTTTCTTCCCCTCTTTCCTGAAGACATTTTTTTTTTTTTTGCCTCTTTAAAGTATTGACCAGTGAGCAAAAAGTGACCTTTGACATCACCTTTTTGGTCCTGTGGCTCTCGTTGTCGCGAGGGTTATGGCAAAGGTCGTCAAAGTTCATCATTCCGAGCTGGAGGTTTGAGTGATGTCACAGGATGAATTAGCCTGGGAAAATAATTGATCTGAAAATTGGATCCTTCCCTGTGGTAATTCACTCTGAAATCCAAATATTGTTGCTTCAAAGTTGGATGGGAATCTCTTTGGTATTAGCAGCAACAGCCCCTGACATCTCTCGTCTTTGTGTTGGATTTAAATCTCAGTCAGGCAGCAAATTGACTTTGGTGTAATGCCACCCCAAATGGCATACAAGGCCATAATGTGTATTGGAGTGTGCTCGTTAAGAGGTACCTGCCGCAGTTACAAGGGGGGATAGAAGACTTTGAAAAGACCACACGGTGTGGTTCGTTGGTCTGTTGCCTCGGGACTCTGGTGACACAGTAGGACATCATATTGTTCTCCACACAAAGGAGACTCATTTAGACCTGGGGCAATTACCTAGTTTTTGCTGGTAGTCTCTTTTTTTTCCAGGAGCCTTGCACCTCATACAGTGAGACACTGACAGGTCTTGTTTTACAGGGGGTGGGAGTGGGAGGAGGCACGGAAATCGGAGGGTGGTCGCTTTATTGATCAGATAATTTATGGTGCTGCTAAACCAGCCTGTGCCTGCAGTGATTAAACAAGGCATGAAAATTGGTCGATTGGGCTTAAATTAGAGGGTCCCTGACTAACTCCCTGTCAGAACATTATGCACTTGTGCACATGTGCACTACCTAGTTAAAATGTAAACTGTTAAACAGTTGCGTCTTGGTACTGTGTTGTATATTTCTGACACTACTTTTTGTTTTGCAGGACGCTCCTCCGCAATACTACAGCAGCAGGCAGATGCTGGTGGGGTCTCCTTGTCTAGAGCCGACTCAAATCACTGATGACAGTAACACTCAGGTAAGAGAGCTCTGCTCACATCAAGGTCAGGGCCTATTTTTTCTCTGTACACTGATGCAGGAGATGAAGCCAGCAGCTACTTGTACACAGAGACACAGACACACACACACACTGATCACTTTTACATTTACATCTATTTCAATATTGGGATCTTGCATCTTGTATCCCGATCTTATCAAAGCTTCTCATCACTGTGCCACTGTTTTCTTGACGATGATCTGTCTGTCAGCAGGCAGGTCAGCTGTTCTACGTCGGCATGCCCTCCAGCTACAGCCTTCCCACACTTGAAGCCCCCCTGCCAAGGCTCCCTTCTTATGAGAGTGTCCGAAAAAAGGACCGCCAGAGGCAGATCCACATGATGATTGCAGACCGCTTTGGCCTCAATGGACCCATTGTGACTGAGGTAGGCTGGAGTGGGAATTAGGATTGTGTCACAGCAATTGATACAGTCGCAAATGCTGCGACAGTGTGGTATATCAGGTGCTGTTGTGCTGCAGCTTTGGGGGAAAAAGGGCTCTTTTTTCTTACGCCATTACAAAGAAATAAATCTCAAAGTTACAATAAATGGAAATATTAGGATGTAGTGTTTTCTATCACAATTATTTTGTCAGACAATACTATAACTAAAACTTATTTAAAGATCAGAAGGAGATCACAGTGCAGTAAACAAGAAGCACTATCGGTTCATCTCATGCTCACTGCTGAATTGTGCTGGGGGACGCGTTTCAAGGTTTGACCGTGTTGATCTTTCGCTGAGCTTATGGTTCGCACAACGCTTGAGCAAACAACATAATGAGAAAAAGGAACATCAAATATAATTAAAGACTGCATCCTAAGTGCAAACAGTGGCCGAGGAGGCAGCTTTGTGCTCCTGTCTTCTACTGTTTTTTCTTTTTTGACCTCTCCTCCTTTTACCTTAATTAAACACTCGCGAGCATGACTGCAAATCTCTGTGCATGCAAGCACACACACATGAACATTTTCACAGAAGAAGTACTTCCCAGTCATCCCATCACTTATCACTGAAAAGCATACCTCACTCCCTCCCTCTCTTTTAGGCTGTGTTAAGAGTGCAGATGCAGCCTCTTCATTTCCCCATCTGCCCTGGAGCCTGAGGCTAGATAGTGTAAAACTTTGTGGCCTGGTGAGCGTGTGGTGTGAGTATCAAAGAGAGGGCAGGGTTGGAAGGTTGCGCCTGTCACTCGAGGGTTCCTGAGCAATTAAAAGATAAGAGAACTCTGTTAGGGAGTGTGAATCTCCCAGATGTGATCAGAAAGATAATGTATTTGTTGAAAAAAAAAAGTGTTTTAGGCAGTGACAGATCAATCACTAATGTAAATACAAATATGTTGCACCTCTATTTAGAGTTAAATTGTAATGCTTTGTGTGTATGGTATGTTCTGACACTCATCGTTCTCTCTTCTTTTAATCTTACAGCATTTTCAACTGTCTTAATGTGTGCGCTTAACAAAGAATAAGAGCAAAAATATAACGAGCATAACTGCTAGTAAACTCCTTCAATAGATTAATGAGTAAGATAAGAAGGAAAAACACACATGCACGCACACACGCATGTACACACACACACTTCCACTTAACTTTTAATTAAACCATAAGGAAAAAAACAACAACTTCAAGACAGTCCCACTGAGTCTCACCTCAAAAGCCAGGGAAAATGTTCCCTTTTGGCAAATGATCACACTTTATTACTAAAGTTAACCCCTGGGTGGAGGTGACTGAGCGGTCTGCGGATCACAAGAAGAAGAAGTCAAAAGATCAGTGCCATAAGAAGGTCAAAGGCCATTCCAGCATTTAAAAATTACTTGATATATTTTCAAAATTCTTCCACATTTCACAGAAAGCCAGTGTAAGAAGGCAAATACAGGAGTAATGTGTTAATCCTGCCAGTAGTTACTGTATATAAGCAGCATACTCAAACAACTAAAGTTGTTGAAGTGAGTTCAGAATTATATTGGGATAATGTGCGGTACTAAACACAAAAAGATAAAAACATGAATGACCATGAGTAAATCAGCTTTGATTTAAAAAAAAAAAAAAAAAAAAGAAAAAAAAAAGGCTTGTTTATGAGATTTTCCAGTTTGGGAGATTAATAGGGAGTAAATAAAAGACAAAAATAGAACATGTATGTGATTTTATATTGAGTGTCCACGTTATTAAACAAATGAAAAAAGTGTAACTAACAATTGTTATCCTACATCCTACGGAGCCCCTGAGTGACCACGATGAAAAAATAGTTATAACGCATGGTAACAAGATCGTAACTTGTTACCATGCGTTAATGATATGTGGAAATTAGATAATCAGTCGCACGACCCTCAACACCAATCCTAAGTTTCATTATTTATCACAAGATCCATTGTTGTACAAGCATGAGCATAGCTTTTAAGGTTTGACTTTGAAACCAGATTATTCACAATAATCAGTTCAATGTTATGTATGTTTTTATTTTGGGATGTTTTTTGTTTTAAATCCTGCCTTGTTTTCCCACAGCCTCCTCCGACATATGAAGAGAGCATCCGTCAGTCTGTGGAGCTGCCCTACAACATCCTTTTGGATATCTCCTCTCCACAGACTTTCTACACCACTGCAGAGCCTATCATTCACCCTGACCCAGCCAACCCTGCCGGCCCCGACACCAACAATCCAATACTCCCTGTGTGATGTTGATCAACTCTTCCAGCTGATTCAAATGAATGTAAAGGAAACACTACACTCTTCATGCAGATGAACTTTACAAATCAATCGCGCCTGGATCTTTCTAACTTGTGTACAAGCTGATTCAGATACCTCAAGACTGATTTTCTCTTTTTTTTTGTAAAGAGAAAGACAGCTAATGTTGATCATGAGCTGAGGAAGAACCAAAAAACAAGCTGCACCCCCTCATGGGAAGGAAACATTTGACTGGCACATTTGAATGTAAAAAATTTAGTGCAGCATTTGCTATCTATCAGGTTTATAAAAGATGAAGAAATTGTGGACGGTATGCCTTTAAGAAGGCATGGGTAGAGATATTTGTGGACCATAGCACTGATACATACCAAAAAATGGAACCACAGGCTTGCTTGGTTAATTACAATCAAGTGAATTGTGTTGAATTCATGAACATGATAGTTTTTCTTCTTCTCTTATCCTTGACTGTACCAGAGGCTCACTGTTTGGTTTTCAACATGTTTGTTTGCAGTATAAAACAAGTCTTTTTTTTTTTTCACCCTGCTGAGATGGTAATACACTGCTCCAACATGAGGCCCAGGCTAAAATATGCTCATGGGAGTCAGTCTTTTTAATATTCACTGAGGGCAGATGGAGCTCCCAAACTCTTTTTTTAATCATACATTTTATATGTTTTTGGGATAAAGTCTTTTCCTTTAATTTACTATTTACTCCTGCTGTGTTTTTTACCCTATGTATTGTTTTGTTCTGTATTTATTAAGGAATCAATGAGTGGCATTCTGTTATTTCTCTGTGGAGACAAATGTAATAAATATTTTTATTGCCTTGTTGATTGACTAGTGGCAGCTCATAAATGTAGTCAGAAAAAGCGCTGAGGCAGGGATGAATTAACTGGGTATATCTGTGAGCTGGGGCCAGCACATGTTCTGGTCTTAGGGCTTATGGGTCACTTCTGTGTGGAGTTTGCATGTAGCCCCCGTGCTTGCAAGGTATTCTGGCTTCCCTTCCATTGCAATTTCTTCTGGTGATCAAATATGTTTGGAAAGAGTGATATCAAAACAACTCATTAAAAAAATGAAATACCTTTATTTATCTGCTGTACAATCAGACTTATCCTCAGCATTTAACCGTTCTTGAAGGAGCAGTGAGCAGCCACTGTGCAGCACCCAGAGAGCATTTGGGGGTTTAGGGTCCAAGTGGGTCAAATGCCCAAACCCATTTAATAACGTTCAAGCCACCACTGCCCTCTTTTTTTGATATTTTGTTTGATTGTTATTTGCTGATGATGAAATATTACTGATAATGCTCTTCTTTTTGAGAATCTATTTGTTAAGGTTTGACCCCAAGTTGAGAGGAATATAATCAACAATATCCTAGAAAAATAACACTGCATTGTTCCACAATAAAACTTTGACGATATCCAATAAACACGGAGGACCTGCTTGGACATTTAATAAGCACATTGCCAGCAGCTTGTGGTTTCCAGTTAGAGAGGTCGTCATCACAGTAGAGGATCCGATATGGTCTTTAGAGCCACCAGGCAACATAACTATCCCCTCTCACGACAAAACAAAGACATGTCTGTTTGTGAAAAGATGGGATCTCCCTCCAATTTCCCACAGACTTTGTTGTGCTATTATCAGCACCGCAATTCACGGTTTATTTTGGCACGTTACGGATACTTTATTGGCATGACTTTGTTGGAAACAAGTCAGAACATATGTCAAGTCACATGGCCGCATAATTCTATACTGGCCTGCTAAGTCTCACATGAGTACCTTTTAACATTAATAAGCAAACACACAATCATGTATGAAAATAAGGAATATTTTTAGCTTCTAAAAACAAGAGTACAAGCATTTCATCCCACTTCAATGTGTGTTGATAGGTGAAAGTTGTGTATATGAACAAGAAAGTTTTACCTATTTCTTCTTTTTTGATCATTCTGCCCATTTTGTTGACTGTATGATTCCCCTGCAGGGTCATTATGTTACTGAAGGATCAACTTCTGGTTGAACCACATTCAGACACATGTCCTTAGATTAACTTCTAGCTGCCTTTCATTTGATACAGATTTCATGGCCAACTTAATGCCTGCACACTGCCCTCTTTCTGAGGCAATCGGGCAACTCAAACTGTAACAATTAGACCTCCTAGCCTCAAGTTGTTCTATGATCCATCTCCTAATATTAGATTTTGATTACCACCGTAATGATCTGCACCAGTATTCACAAAACTGACTTTAATTACTCTTCAGATTCAGATTAGAGTACAAAAAATAATCTGTGGTCCATAAGGAAACCATCATTTGATCCTGATAATTTGTAATTTTGAACAACAGTGTTATTTCCTTTTCTAATCAAATCTTCACTTGTACTTGTGTGCTGTATTTTCTGGGTCAGTCCTGAGCAAATTGACTGTACTTTGTTTCCTGAGGAAATTTCTTATTGAATCAACTCCCAAAAACATTTGACCTATTTTCTTGGCTGTAAAAAAAAAAGATCATTATTAATGAATCAAAACATTGGTTTGTACACTTTAAAAGTAAATGTGACTTTCACAAAGTGAATGCACAAAAATACAAGAACTTAACATGTTTCCTGTTTTCCATATTTTACCCACATATTTACTCTTTCCAATTGTGAATGGCTCAGGTGCTGCAGCAACAGTCCAATCATAATCATCGTCTTTTTTGTTATAATGACAAAAAAAGAGATGTACTTCACTCAATATTTCTGATAACAATGCGAAGAAGAACTGGCCTGGGCTCAGCTGTTAATATGAGCTAAGATATACCATGATGGTGTTTTTGATTCAAAAACTCTAAGAGATATTGTATCAGGACAATTGTTTCTATTGA
Organism: Parablennius parvicornis; assembly: GCA_900302745.1. NCBI lineage: Eukaryota > Metazoa > Chordata > Actinopteri > Blenniiformes > Blenniidae > Parablennius > Parablennius parvicornis. The sequence goes on from OMNM01048905.1 coordinate 10,255, forward strand.
AATTAGATTGAATCTAAGAATAATGTCCCAAGTTCAAATCTGTGCATTGTCTCCGGTATTCTGGTTGAAAGTCGAAAGACGGGTTTAGGTTGATTGGCCCCTTTGTATAAGTCAGTGTTGACATGAATGAGTGTAATTGTCTGTCTCTTTGTGCACTATCCATCTATGCCGTAGTTAGATATGGATGGATTTTTCTGCTTCACAGTGGTTAATAATTTAAAAGAGAAAAGGACTCCGGCCTCACTCTAAGAATCATTTCCATGTTGAGGAAATGTAAGTGCTTCTTATTGGCCATATGAACAAATAATCCATTTCTTTCATAGTGTTTTACTATTTATTAATCACAATGTATAGCTGATAAGAGTGATTCTGGTACTGAATAAATCCACATTGATGTTCTTCTGAGTGAAGTTTGATTAAACAAATGAGTAAATTACGTGTATTCTTGATAGTTCTCAACTTCAAATAATGTTTGGAGGAGTCCCACATTGAAAGATTAACTAAAGCCCCTAAACATCTTGAGCCAACCCTGATAACTTTATTATGACCTTACCAATATGGCTGTGTTGTGTCCATCCCACTTCCGCTGTCGTCATTAACGGAGAAAACCGATCCTCCCCGAACAGCCGAGTATCAATCTGGTATGTAAACAAGGTCAGACACTGCAGCAGACAGCAAAACACTTTGGCACAGGAACTAACTCGCTTGAATAAGGAGAAGAGAAGAACCAGACAGCTTCCGCAGATCTCCAAGGAGTGAAGTAAGTTGCATGCAATCTCTGCGCTATGATAAACTGCGGAGACGCACTTATAGAAACGCGTTTCATGACATTGACGGTATAAATGTGGAAGAACTTGTGATTCTGTCGCATTCGCGGGAGTAGATGTGCAGATTTGCGATGTCTATGAAAATTATCATTGCAGATCTGCCGCAAAGTCAAACAGCAGGTACAGTGTGTGTTTACCTCCTGCGCAGTCATCAGCTGGTCTCCAACTGGGTCGCTGTTACACTGCAAATCTGCATGGTCATGTTTTCCCACAGCATGGATAAATCCTTTCATCGCCTTTTCCAGGGACATGAAGTGAATACAAGCGTCCTTCTATGCTATTTGATATATATTTCATTATATTATGACGCAGCATTGCATCAAAGCATTGTATGATAATAAAACATTGAGAGGTGATGTTTAGTGCTGCAGCTTGGTGGATCAGATTTGGGCCTGGGCCTTCCAGGTATTTTTATTCCTTCATTAAATAAAAATACAGAGAAACACTTACTCTAAAAAAATAACATGGGGTTGGGTAGGGCGTATTTTCACTCCTATCCTCCTTGGTTTAGACGGATCGATCTCTCTGTATATTGGCAACCGGACAGACTGAGCTCATCCATTTTCCTGCAGAAGACGAGTTGAGGAAATGAAAGAGAAAAACGAAAAACAATGGAAAAAGGCAGAAAAGCGGAGGCTTACCAAAGACAGTCTGTCAGCTATAAACATGTTGTGCCAGTCAACTTTAAGACTGCCTTTATTGCATGATTATATTCTTGTTAATGATTACATATCCATGACCTTCTGAAATACTTGATGGTGCTCCCATTCCTCACCTTTTGAACAGGCAGTAGTGGTATAACTGTAATATTTGCTTTTATGTGTTTAATGATTCACAAAACTGTTTTTAAGTAAATATTAAGTGTGTTCCAAGTTAGAGATCTTTGTTATTCGGAGGAAACCTGTCTGTAATGACATGGCTTAAAAGAACATGGCGTATCACTTCTCAGACTCAAGAATTATTAATTCAACAGGTTCATGAAAATTTAAACATTTACTACCCAGTGATTGTTCTTAAATTTTAATTATCCATCTCCAATAATCCTTTGATCTAACGTTGGGTTTTGGAGACTGGAGCCAATTCCGGTTTATTTTAGGCAAAAGGCAGGGAAAGACCATCTGCTAATCATCAGTCTTTTACAGGATTAGCTCAAAGATACAGACACGCACAGACACCTTTAGTCATTTTAGAGACAGCAATGTGTCTATGTGTTTCTAAAATCAAAACTCTATAAAGGACGACCCCTATGCCCAGAATCAAACTGGGTGGTGGCTTACTGTAAGGTGAGATTGCTAACCACTACACCACTGTACTGTAAAGTGGTGTAGTGTACAGTCTGTACACCATGAGATAGCTGAATACCGATCATGCCAATTTCAACTTTTAAATGTCGCAGCTGCTCAAAAAATGGCAGTTAATTAAGCGTTGCATCATATTATACTACTCCCACATTAGTACAGAGCTTTTTTTCATTTTTTATAATTACAACAGTGACTTAGAATTGTGCCTTTTTTCGCCGCAGGGCACGCCAGCCAAGATGATGCAGTGTTTTCATTTCATACTGGAGCCTGCCAAAAACTTGACAGCCAAGATAAAGGTAAGCCTCTCTCTCTTTAAAAAAAAAAAATAAATCTTTTTACTCAAAACATGTTGTGTTTAATGTTCAAACCTGTTTTAAACTCGGCATGGCACTGCTTTGGGTCACCTTGGTACTCGAGTTGATCGTTGACATGACAATACTAATTCAGTACCACATGACTGCACACATTTATCTTTTGCTGGCTTCATTTGAAAAGAGAGCCACCATCCAGGGAGCAGATGAGATGAATCGAGGCAAAGAGTCTTAAAGGGAGGGGTGTGTCTTTCTTTTTGCTGACAAGATTAGAGCCATGATGTGCATTTTGATCAGACTAAGTGACTGCCTCCTCTCTACATCAACCTAATTACTCTCTAAAGCACTTGTGAACCAGCACTAATGCCTGTTTTATTTTTTCCCTGGGAACTCTTTCTCTCCACCAAATAGTTTCTCACATTTAGTTTTCTTCTCAGGAATCACACAACAGAGCAAAGAAGGAGAAGCGAGAGCCACTGGATGAGGACCAGCTGTTTATTGTGGATCTGGCTAGAAATCTCAACCGTGTATGCCAGGTAAATCCTCTTATACTTCTGAATCTGCAATATTGTTGTGAGCTATATGGCAACAACATATATTATTGCGGTTATTGATCAACTAAGAATGGTAGACTAAAAATAAAGTTATGATACCAAACTATGCTGTGAACAATTGCAGAAATCAGCAGTGCTGGAGCACATCTGGAACCAAGATGATGACTGGCCGACTCCTCTCTGCAGGGCCTTCATCGTGCAGTGGGCCTCCATGTTGGAGAGCAAGGTGCTAAACTGATTCAACCTTTCATTTCCATAAGAGGGTAGAGAGCAGAATAAACTTGTTCCTCCTTAAGAGATACAGTATCTTTACTAGCTGTACGCCCGGTTCTGTATACAGAAGAGGCCCATGCAGACTGACGGCTGGCCGGAGAAGGATGGAGGCAAACAGCCAGATGTGATCAATGAACAGGAACTGCTGCAGGCCAAGACTGTCCTTCTCAACTGGATGAAGGATGTGAGAGCTCAACCTGAGGTGGGAAGTGCAAATATATACAAAATTATTACCTTTTAACACCAGTCTATATATCAAATGATGCTACTTTTACTTGTTGCACACTTCCATCCACACTTCTTGTCTTGCAGCAAAGTGTGTGGCCTGGAGAGCCCATGGTGAAGGTTTTGGGGGATCTGCAGTCCAGCTGGCGTTGGGGTCGTGTTCCCAATCTTCTGGCTGCTATGGAGCTGGTCATGTGGACTTTAGTGTTTCAGCAACCTGATAAGGTACGGGGGGTGTCTTTTTTCATAATCTGCAAAGCTTACGTTAATACCAAACAAGCAGTTAATTATGTGAACCATGTTGGTTTTTGCTCACAGGACACCATACCTCAGCAGTGGCTTCTGTGGAAGCAAAGAACTCAGAACATTGGTTTGTAAATCAAAACAGAACGGAGCCAAGTTTTGCTTCTGAGTTTACGTTGAAACTTCCTCATTGATTTGTTATTACTTTCCTTTAGGCGCCATATCCTACGTTCCTCAGCCAGGTGAGTGATCAACACCAACACTCAAAACCACATTGCACTCCTCAACTGTCAACTTTAACTTTGAAATTACATTGTGAGTGTTACACCAACATCGACGCAACCCTTTAATGTGCAGCTTCTGCAAAATTGTGTTTTTATATGGCTTTTAATTATTTTTTAATTTCACATTTTTTTCTTCATATTGGTCATTATGTCATTTCTATGACCAGCAATATGTTGAGTGGCTACAAACAGGCAACCTACTGTCCTGCATCTGTGAAAACCTCTGGAACATCACTATTATGTAGCATTTTCTATCAAAAAACATTTTAATTGTATTATTCTTTTGCAGTTTGGGACTGGATTACAGATGCTGCAGGTACAATATTTTTACTCTTTTTATTTTTTGTAGTTTGTTACACAAACCAACTGGTAATCTAAATCTTTTTACGTTACCCACTAGTGGAGGTGACACTGGATCTGGACACGGCCAACCCTGACCTGCTCATCACGGATGAGAAGAGGATGCGTTGTGGCTTTGAAAGGAAAGACATTCCCAACTATCACCAGCGTTTTGATGGCTGGTGGTGCGCAGTTGGAGTTGAGAGCTTTGCCTCCGGTCGCCATTACTGGGAGGTGGAGGTGGGAGAGCGGGACTGGCGGCTGGGCGTGGCCAAAGAGTCAGCTCTGAGGAAAGGCTTCAAGTCTCTAAACACTGACACAGGTTACCTGACCCTGAGGCTGGAGAGGGGCTCCGAGCTGAAGGCACTGACTGTGCCCTTCACTGCCCTGCCACCTGGCCTGATCCCTAGTAAAGTGGGCATCTACCTCGACTATGAAAATGGCCAGCTTTCCTTCTATGATGTGGAGAGACATTTCCACATTTACACCTACAATGAGAGCTTCGATGAGAATCTGTTCCCCCTATTTGGTACAGTGGAGATCATCAAAGATCTGGTTATCACATCTCCAGAAAGCAAGTCCGAGTGTCTCTGCCCCATGTCCTGCCTCTCGGTTTAAGTTTCCCTCTGTCACCTCTTCCTTAAGAAACCTGTAGACAACATCATCAAGTATAACAAACAAGAATCACTGAGAGAAATCACAGATCCTGATGTGAAATGTCATCATTGTGCTTCTGATAGCTCCACTATGTGACCACTCTGTATGCTGCTGCTGCTATTGCTTTGATGTGATTGCTGCAACTCTTTTCTCAGTATTGAAGAATAGTGCTGCCCTTTGCTCATACATAATGTATTTTCATATGTTTGAAATGAAACCCATAGTAATAATGCTATGTACTGTGCAATATTAATCCTGCAATAACAATGCACTTCTGCAATGACTGAATAAAACCAAATCAACACCCTAACGTCTGGTCTGTGTATCAGCATTATGGAGTGTTTCAAACATAACACATGATGATCTCACGAAGCAAGAACAATGCTAGAACTATCTGAAATCATGTTTATGGACGTTTTATGAATTTAAGCAGAATGATTGTGTTGTATAATACTAAATCTTCAACCAACCATAAAAGACTGTTTTAAAGTTCCAAAACACCATCAAACTCTCATTTAGGGTTTGGAATAGCTGAGAACTCAAACTCTCCAGATTCACTATGTCTAACCTAGTTCTTTCATCCTAGTTTTTTTGTTTGTTTTAATAATAAAAAACAGAAAGAGGAAACCTGGAATATTACATTAAAACAATTAGTTGTGTTTACTCTTTAACACATTTACACTTTACAACATTACAACCATATGTGGTTATGTTTACATCTAAGTACAATTCACTTAATAACATACAAGCAGTGCAGTTTGATTAACTATTTTGATTATGATGCCATTTTATATCTATTCATCCATCCATTCAGGTTTTGCAAAGCTGATCCCAGCTAGGGCAGAGTATACCCAAGGCAGTTTGCCAGTACATCACAGGGCAAACAGAGAGCCATGTAGACAATATCACATTCACACCCAGGAGCTATTTATGATCACCAATCAACCCGAACAGAACATGTAAACACCACACAAACCCAGAACTTCTCATTGGGAGGCAATAACACTAACCACTGGTACACTGTAGAGCACAATAA
>OMNM01048906.1:0-17778 GCA_900302745.1 Parablennius parvicornis
GAGGGAAAATAGCAGCAAGGGAGGGAGGGGAGGAGAAGAGGTTAATTTGCACATATTAGAGAGGGCAGGATTTTTCATTAAAAAGAGATTGAAGTTGATATATGCCTGTACGCTCCTGACACACTGTACACTCTGATTGTGTTAAGTCCTTGACAGAACAAAGGATTGCCCCCCTCACTCTCTCTCTCCCTCTATCTCTCCTTCTGTCTCTCTCTCTCTCTCTTTCTACATCTATCTCTAACATCCATTGCAGCCAGCTGCAGGTCTGGCAGCACTTTGCAGCTTTATAGAGTTGTTTCATGGTGAACAGCAGCACCGACAGGGTGTCATGTCACCCCAGGACCCCTCTTTAATGCATATGCATACGCTTGCTGATTTTCTTATGAAAATTCATACATTTTTATTCATGCGTTCACACCGCGGATGCCTGTGTGAATCAAATTCAGTGGTCACAGTCTACTTGCTCAGTTCAGACATTAGTTCTCCTTCCTCACTTCAAAAATAATAGGAATCACTAAAACACCTTTTCACATTCGTTCCTATTTTCTCACAATCGAAGGAAGTATTTAATGAAGCGTTTCATTCACAATTGTGACAATAACGGTTGTGCGTTTAGCTGGAGGCATTTCCCAAAGAACTAGCGGACTTGGACACTGGCGGAGCTTCCAGTTCATTGTTCCATGCTGAAGTTCAGGTAAGCCGATCTACCGCCTGAGTTGCCCCAGGCCAAGTTTTACCCAGCACAGGAACAACAGAAGCAATCATAACAATTCCTGTTTTTTTTTCGGATCTGTTGTTTAAAGACAAATGCAACTTGTATAAATCTCCACGTTCTTGCATTTCTTTCTTCTTCCCTTTTTCTTTTATCTTGTTTTCCTCGGGCCACATCTGTCATTCCACGCTGGAGGGTTATATCTGATCTTTGACCTTAGTTAGCGCGGCCCCCGAGACCTCTTTCACACAGGCACGCACACACACTTACAGGCAAGCCTGCACACACACGCACACACACACACACACCAACACAACAGAACAGCAGATATTGATTGGCGATAGATAGATAGAGCAGGGCCGGCCTGATAAGGAGGCCATATTTGATGTTTGTTCTCGCTGTAGAGAGAGAGGCCGAGAGAGATTAAATCACAATGAGCTGCCTGCTCCGTCCTTGGCTTCGTCCCCACTTGAGGCTTTACAGGAGTTTAGGGGTCGAGCTTAAAGAATGACGGGTGAGGGATTGTGGACAAGGGGCGCCAGGCCTGCTTAAATCCACTGTGGTAAGAGCCATTGATTAACACAGCCTGTAATGTTATTCAAGGGTGTGTTTTTGCACAGTCCAAGGTTTTTCAGCATGGCAGCCATGTAGATGTACAACAACAACAGCTTTCTCTCTCCACTCCCCACCACCCCCCTTTAAAAGCAACTCCTTTGTTTTGCACCTCTTGTCCTCCTTGTGCAGGAGTATAAATTGATTGACAGGCATCAATACGTGTCTGTAGTTTCACAATGGTGGCGTGCTCGGTTCTTGTAGCCTCCAGCACTCACACTGAGAGCTCATTCACCCCTCGTCCGCTCCGTATCTCCTCCTGCTAGACTATTTGTTTTGTGTTCCATTTTAAATCACACTCAAAAATAGCCGTGTAAGCATTTAACCTATTAATCATATATAAGACACGTTTATTCATTGAGTGGGTGATTAGGAGAAAGCTAATATACAGTAAACCAAAAAAACATAAGGGATCAGGAGGAACCTTTGACCACAACTGTCCATCAGATCAGCAAATTCCAGCATCTTTGCTTTAATTATACCTTTATAAACCTAATTATGAAAATTTAATTTCTATGTATGCAAGTAGAGCCTATACACATGTACACTTCACTAAATATGCTTTAAACATTTTATGTGTCAAAAACTTCATAGAAATTCATCCACTTATTAGTATTACATTCATTTACACCTTCCTCAGGATTGAGAAAGTTTATTGCATCCACTATAAAAAAGAAATAAAGATCATGGTTATTGTAGATGTTTTTGTCATGTAGGTCCATTGTAATTATAATACAAATCAAAATGAAATCTAATATTGCAAATTGTTGCAGCTATGATCTGCTGTATGTATGTGCCGCCATTGATTGCACATAAGCATTGATTGTAAATAGCAGGGAGGGAAACATGGAATATAATGATCTTATATTGAACTGGATGTGTTGGGCTACAAAATGACAATTTGAGTGTGTACATGTGCCACAAAAAACATACAAATTTTCCTTAATATTAAATGTAAGGTTCACATGTATACTTTTTCTCCTATTGATGAATAGATACACCACCAAACTTTGTCTGGGAAGCGCAAGAGTCCCTCATACATGTGAGCGGAGCCAGCCCCGGATCCAAATCCCCCAGTCCAGAAAGCAGCATGTGTATATGAAAGGCTGTATATGTTGGCCAGTGTGCGGGCAGTCTCAAGGGCTGGGAGATTATGTCGACAAAAGGTGCACCTGGTGCTTTAGATTGAGTTTCTCTCCTCCCCTTCCTCCCTTTATCCCTCTTCCATCCCCCTCTCCTCCTCTCCTCTGGCCACTTCCAACATTACCCTGGGACTTTTAAAAGATTAGACCACAGCTTTTATAATTGTGCCACTAATGCGTGTTAACAGTTTAGAATGAGGGCGACTAATCGAGAATACCACTCTTTAATATACAAAAAAATACCTCTTGGCTATGGGAATACACTTTCTGGTCATTTCAGACACTTATATAATCACGTATAGTGTGTCAGAGCAGATTATTGAGCCATGTGTCGATGTAACTCAGATCTAATGGGTGCCCATGCAGCCACTGATAAACAAGATATGCCTGTATTCAGTGACATGGTGCTGAAGTGAGTAAAAAAAAAAAAACTATTACGTGTTGATTAATATTCAGTCTGTTGTGACATGAACATCTTTTGTCAGGCTATAATTTGCTGCTGATACATTTCATGTTTGGAAGAAAAATATTAGTTACCATGTTTAGTTATTAATTATAATAATAGTTGCACAATTTACAAAACTAAACTTTACTTTAAAAACTATTTATGATTCTAATGGAGTTAGTATGATCCATGTCTTGTTTAGTGCTGTCAAGAATTACCCAACCTGAGGGTGGAGTCCTCTCCTGTGGGTCACCAGATCGATCTGAGCGGTCATGAGGTGATGAATGAGAGAGGATAAAATGTAAAAACAATGTTCTCCAGTGAGGAAAAGGGTTCCCTTTCAGACAACTGCATTTTTTCTTACAAATTTTTACAAGTGTTGAAACAGATTTGGAAGAGAATGTAAGGTTAGTGTAAAATGCTAATAACCCTAATAATGCTAATGACACAAGGAGCCACAACTGAACAATAACAATGAATCTCACATCGGAAAGTCCAAATCTAGTCATTGATTTTCTTCAAGTAAAAATTAAAACCTTTGTCAAAAAAAGAGGAATCAGATACAAGTAAAGTAAGTGAAAGTACTATTTCTCTGTGAAATGGTGAAGTAAAAAAAAGCTACATAAATATGACAAATACCAAGTCTAAACAGTTAGATTAACACACTTTGGTTTGTCCAGTTTCTACCTTTAAATTGTTCACTCCAAGGTTAAATTCAGTTAGCACTGAAGCTAACTGAATTTTTATAAAACACCATGTTTTACAACATAATTGTTTTATGAAACATATGGTTGTTTTAAACAAAATGGATCATCTCCATATCGGTAGCAGTAAAAATGTTTACTTCTCACGTTCAATAACCCCGTGAGCAAAGCACTAGTTTGATTTTTTTCTTCTTAGATTCCACTGTTATTGTAGTACTGATTTTATGACAAAACTCATACCATCATGTTTTAATTGAACCTGCATTCATAAATGTTTTAAAACTTGGGTTGAGATACGTTTACTGTCTAATTCCTCCTTCTCAACCTGGAGCCTGCATGTGGCTCCACGTGAAATGTCTTTAGCTCTGCTATGAATGACTTCCTGCAGGTTTCATTGAATTACAGTATGTAAAAAAAAAAAAAACATTTTAATTTTGTGGCACGCCAGCTAATGTGTAAAAATCATCTAAAATATGGATCATATTCCAACACTGGGGTTTAGTCCAGCATGGATACATTTATTTTACTGCCAGTGATGTGAATGTACTGAACGTATGGAGAAAAATTAATAAAGCCTTGTTTTAAAAAAAACTGAATGATTAAATTAACTATGACTGAAACACTTGAAGTGCTTGTACTTCTCATAAAACATAAATATAGAATGAGATGTTTTCGTGACAGCAAAACACTACATACAAGTTCCACTGTTATCTTGTTTTTTGTTTTGTTTTAATGCTAACTATGTTTTCTGTCTCCTGGTGAACATAATGCGGTAGAACTTCTGAAAATGGCTTATTTTATACAGTGGTCTTCCATCTTCCAGCAGTTAAAAATAAATCTTTAGACCAATCAAAGCTTCTGCGCAAATTTGCCAACTTTGTCTCCATCAGCTAAGGCTTCTTCTTCACTTGTTATAAAACCGGAAGCGCTGACGCATTTTATAGAACAGAGAAGAAGCCTGTGGGCGACTGGCATTTTAACCAACGAAGAAGAAGGCGCCCTGACAGTGGCGATGGTGGACTACATCCACTCTGAATGGGAACATGACTTTTTGTTCACATTGATGAAGGTTGTAGAACAATACTGTGAGCGTCTGGTCAGAAACGCTTTATAAAGAACTTTGAAACTCAAATTCTGAGGATTAATATTTCAAGCTAACAGCTAATGCAACAAGTCCAACGCACGCACACACACACACACACACACACACACACACACACACACACACACACACACACACACACACACACACACACACACACACACACACACTCGCAGTTGCGATGTTCCATCATTAGTAAAGGCGGTATCATTTACAGCTGGGAACGTGGGGAGATGTTGGGGACAAAACAACAAACCTCTGCAAGAATCAGACAAACAATGACGTTTACAGATGGACTGATGGGCGTCAGCTTCGATTTCAGGACTGATTTCACTTAAAGAGCCATAAAAAGGACCAAGAAATGGATTTAATGGCTCTCTGTGCTTAGAGACCTCTTTTTTATTATTCTAATGTGTTTTTTAACTTTGTACTTATTAGAGTGACGTATACTTGATTATTTTTTTTAAGAAAAAAAAGGGGTTGCATGCTAACATTTTTACCTTCTAAATATCCAAAATGGCTAAAATGGCTAAAGTTGTTACAATGTAATACTGGCTAAAATGTTTCAGATAGATAAACGTACTGTTTTAGCTGTTTCTGAAATAGTTAGCACAGCTTTAAATGGAAGAAGAAGAAGATGAAGAAGAAGCTCACCAGCTAATTCCCTCTGATTGTGCGTTAACGGGTGGAGATCAATGGGGATAGTTCGCTGTGCAGAGTCTGTGGACTTCCTGTCTCACAGGATGCGGCTCAAAGCTCCACCACTTACCCCAAACAACAAAGTCCACTTCATGTAAACCTGCCACCTGAAAGCAATAAGGATTCAATTAACTCTTAATACAAACACTGTACATTTAACAGCTCGAAGTGTCGCTCATGATCTCAGCTCTGCCGTCGACGCTGGTTTGGCTTCACGGCGGCGAGAGAGTGGCAACTGCAGCCATTTTCACACACACGTGTGATGTTGCTTCTGGCTTGGGAGGATCTTAAAAAGACGCTGGGGATTGCACGCTGTAAACACATTGTAAACATCAGCAGATACTTGTAAAAGGAAGCAGACGCTCCGGATAAATCCTTTACTTGGGGAAAAGTACTCGATTTCGATCACATGAAAACAAGGGAATTGTCACATTTATTTCCATAACTTAGGGAGCAAACGGTAAAGATTAAATAGTTGTGCTCTTCATGACTTCATGCTGAGAAAAGGCGGCCCCCTGACCCCCCGCCCACAGTTTTCTGTAAGTAATTTGAACCAGTTAAAAGCTATAAAACAGACAATAATCACAAACAAAAGCCTATGTGATTTTTCATTACCTGAAAAGTAAAACCCTCCATTGTGTAACCTGCTGTCGTATCTCCAATGTATTCTACTATCTGTCACATCAAGCAGACATTTGCTTTAGGCTGTTTGTTAAACTTACATAATGATGAATGAATTTGCACGCCTGCTAAATGAACTATCGCACAGGGAGTGACGGAGTGAAAGCAGTAACAGTGGAGGGATTCACAAAAAGCCAAATTGGTGGCTTTTAAATGTGAAGGTCTGTGCAGTTAAAACCAGTTGGAAGATCCCATCTGTGTCCCAGGTTAACCCAGTGCTGCACAGGCGGGAGGCGGGAGGGGTTTCCCTTAAGTATTTCTACACTCTGTCCAAGGAACCTGAATGGAATTATCCCGTCAGCTATTAAATATTAGCGGCATGTTATATAAAATCCCCCGGAGTGGACGCTCGCGCTCTCTGAAGCGTCCACAATTCATCCAGTGTGTTTTACTGCAAAACAAGGTGCCAGAATCCTGAAGAGCCGCTGTGCCTGAAGAGCAGGGCCTCGTTCTGGGAACATTTTTTGCTCTGGATTTAACTTAAGACATGAAAATAATACTTCAACATTAGATTTTTAAAATCTAATGTTAAAGGTCTCATGGCACAAATACATCAACATCATTGGCGTAGTGCTACAATATTAATAGACATTATTTCTTAGTGCAGATGTGCATAATATCAGGTAGCTGTTGTAAATATTTAGAAACACAAACAGCTGTCAAAAATGCCAGTTTTATATGTAACATAATCCATTTACGACTTTGCAAAAACAAAAAATCTACTTTGCCTCAGTTCCATGACTATCAGTGTTGCAATAAAAAAAATCTGTACATTGGAGGATCAATACGATCTTTTACAACCGTTTTGCATTAAAATGACGTTAGTTTCAAATTGGACGTGGAGAGAACTGAACATGTGATTGGTTGAATCAAGATGGATAATCCAAACAAATTTATGACCAAAATACATCAAATCATTAGTTTAGCGCATAAAGCATGAAACAAAACTGGACCCAGACCAAGTTTTTTGTTATTTTATATATCGATGACGAATGTCGCCCGTAACCATGACAACCTCTCATAGACCATGTATAAGTCAGATTTTCTGCTCTTTTGAGGTTTGAGCTGCAGAATGGAAAATATTTAAGGAAATAAAAACACATTTCCAAAACATCAACAGGAGACAGGAACTTCCAAAAGGCCCTGGCAATTTTGTACGTCATGATTTACAGTGAGCTCCAAACAGCCAGCGTGTCGTCTCAAACATGGTTTATTTGCTATAATCATGAACTAAACCACCTGATAGTTTCCATGTGCAGGTGCTGTAAAACGAGCGGAAAAAAAAAAAAAAACCTCCTGTCCTTGAATGTGATCCCAGCTTGTGTCTCCAGGTTTTGTGATTCTCCAACCAACAAAGTCGAGCCTCAAAACTTAGTTTCTGTGACTTTGTAAAGGCCATTTTTCCACTTTTAAACACTCAACACGAAGCGTTCTCTCTCCAACATCAACAGATTCCTCCGGACACGCTGAAGTGCAGCGAGCGTTTTCTCCTCCCGCCGCGTGGGAGCAGCTAATGAAGACGCAGCGAGTCCCGCACAGGCGGGTGAGTCAGCGCCGTGCTGATTAAGGGATCCGCTAACGGCGGAGCCATCAATCAGGCGCGCGATCACCCCTGCTCCCTGCAGGCCGGGGTGTTTACCCAGCTGCTGGTCCCGTGGTCTGGACGGAGACCCCCAGCTCCCATCCTGGCTGTCCGGCGGAGGTGTGCAAAGAACAAAACAAAATAGGAGGAGGCGGCAAATTTATTCCATCGCTGGATTGTTCAGTCAAACCTACGTAATGAGGATTTGCAGTAGTCGTGTAGCAGTTTTTAGGTGCCATTATATAATAAAATATACTTTAGGACCGGAGCTTGTAGTGGCACGGTGCTGCAGTGGTTAGCTCTGCTGCCTCACGTCAAGGAAACCATAGGTAGATTCCGGATTAAAGCTTCACTACTTGTGGGTAAAGACCTTCATTTGTCATTTATTATCAGTTTGTGGTGTTTATTTTGTCCCAGATCGGTTTTCTAATCACACTAGTGTGACATGGTTTTCTGAATTGTCCTTTGTAGCCACAACAGATAGTTGTTTTGGGTTGAAAGGTCGCTCGTATTGCGTGCTGCAAAAGTGGTTTTTCTTCAGATACGTCACCCAAAATCCAAACACAACAAGTACTGGCTTTTGATTGGCTTTGCGCCTTGTCTCAGCCAATCATGGCGTTTAGGGGCGGAGCTAAAACTGTGGCAGTCCTAAACAGCAACCAAAAACAAGAATCTGCGAAAATTTGAAAACAATCTTTAAGCGTGTTTAAACGAGTTTTTAACAGTCTTTTATACCATCTCAGATGTTTCCTGATCACATGACACTTTTAAGCACCTGAACAACATCTAGCTTTTCATCCCACTGATTTGATCACTGGACTGTTATTAGCCGACTATTTCTAAGTTATTCTCAAAACTTATGTAAAATCGGATCAATGCAGGATTAAAATGGTGCGTCTGAACTAACTCGATAAAAAGCAGGTGAAAACATTAACGCCCTGGCAGAAGAGTAAAAATGAGGTGAATGAGATGAACTGTGCAGAAGGTGTGAGTCGGGCCAAAGAGCTGCTTCATGGTGTCCACTGGGACGGCAGGCACAGTAAAGTAAGAGAGCAGCTGCAGCGTGCAGGACGATACAGCCTCTTACTCCCATGAAATCCCCCAAACTCCTCGGGAAAACACTGCGCACGCTGGGCAGGGTGTCCAGGAACGTTCCTCAAAGTCACTCCGATTTTAACAATTGATATCCTTCTGCCTTAATAGCGTGGCCAGCAGACAAAGCGTAAAGATTTCCAGACTTTTAGAAGTCCCACCCAGCAGCTGGGGCCAATATTACACATGTCTGACAGGAACCTGAAGAATTCAAATGGATTATATTGAGATATAAATAACTATATTATCAAATATGCCACCTTTTGGTAGAAGCTGGCACTACAAGACAGTTTGGGCCGTGGCTAGCTGTTGAGCTCATTCATAACTCGACTCCAGAAGAAATCAAACCTTGATCTTTTCACCATCGGGAAACATTCCGACTTATTTAAGTGGTGGTGTCAGTGGTGATAACACAGACTGTCTCAGCAGGTAGCATTGCCTCCACACACACAAGCTTCCACTTAAAAGCTATTTTTAGCTTGTGTAAGTAGCTGTTAGTCTTGGGTACATTACATTTCCCCCCCAAAGTGTGTTTAGCTAAGTAAATTAGTAGGTATAAATATATTTTATAGGTGCAGGTTTTTTTGCCTGTTATTTCATTAACACACACAAAAGCAGCAGACTGATGTGCACAGTCAGCAAGTTCTCACGCCGAACCTTTGTGTTTTCAGACTTTATTCTCAGATCCCACCCTGAACCCACACACACACACACACACACACACACACGCACACACACACACTGACAAGAAAACACACATTTCTGTACCTCGGGAAGACTTTTCCCAGCCTTTTAGTGGGAATACTGCAGCGGTCTGACATCACTCATGTTACTCATTGAGACGGACAGCTGCTCCCACAGGATTAGTCTGGTGTTTCCCACACACACACACACGCACACACACATATCACCTGGTGCCAGCCCTGGCCACAGTATATAAACTGTATATGAGTGTGTAAATCTTCCTGCAGACATGCTCGCCTGTGCATATTCACGTTGGTTTTACCGTTATGGAGAAAGTCTGGGAGGTCACTTGTTAGTGGAAAAGCTCTGCGCGCTTCGGCAGCAAACACCCTGAAAAGTGTAGGGAAGATGACGGTTTATTGGATGTGCTTCCAAAAAACAAATTGTGGAAAAAGCAGGTAGTTATAATGAAAAAGAAGTTCATTTAATGTGCTATTAAGGTGCTGTACCATGTGTTACCAGAGTGGCCGCTGTTGTGCAAGTTGCACACTAATCAATGCTACTTCATCAAAGTTGACATAAGGATGGTTATTGTGCATCAGAATGTGTGTGACACAGGGAAATATTGTGGCTATTTTGTACGTAAAATATATTTTTTTTATTGGCAGCATTAGCTTGTTTTGGTCACGTTGCTCATGTTTTTCCAGAGTAGAGGATGTCATTTGTTGTCATTTATCCAACACTACATCAATGTTCGCAGTGCTGTAACTTCAGTCGGGGGTGGGTGCGAGGGGGAGTTCTTCTATCTCCCTCCAGTCTCCCCTTTCCTCTCTTTTTTCGTTCTTTCCCTTGTCGCGTCTGGAGAAAAGATTAGAGTGAACATTCACGTGTGCATATCTTTTCTTTCTTTTCCTGTCGTCCCCCTCGTGTTATCCCCACCACGGTTATTTTCCATCATCCAAACATCCAGTCTAACCGGTGAAGCAGCTACTGCTGGTTTTTTTTTTGGGGGGGGGGTCTCCGGTTTCGGGCTGCGGCTATTTCACACTGTATGAACTGACCTCAGTGACTGTCTGTCTGGCTCAGCACTTTGTTTTGATCGAGACCAGCCGGATGATCGTAGAACCGGGACACACAGAGCAGACAGTGAGGAACGAGCCTGAGATTCTCAACCAGGATGTTCCTACAAGGACATCCCTCAGGGCTACGTGTCTGTTGGACACACTTCTAGGGACTTTACGTCTATGTCTGCCATGTAAGCTTTAATCAAAGGTGCCGACAGATGAGTTTTTAGATGTGTGTGTACGAAGGAGTAATTCCCAGGAATTAATGAGGCCTCACTGACAGACGGGGAGGAATCTCTGTCAGCGCCTGGACGACGAGGAGCGACCGAAAACACTAACAGATACAGATCTACAATACACACCTCCAAGAGACGCTCGCAGGATCAAGCCTGCGATTGTGTTACTCGTGAAAGATGTCCTAGATCTGTCAGCAACCAGCTGCCTCCAGCATAGTATTTTTCAAAATTCCACTTCTCTCTGTCAATTCCAGCGAGCCTCTCTCCTCATTTGAGTGACGTACGTTTTGTCTGTGTCGTTGTTGAGTTTAGCTCAACATCGAAGGTTAGCGACCTTTACGAGTCAGGACAGATGTAAGGAAAGTTGGAGAACTTCGATGAGACGATTAGAACTGATTTATTGTCCAAATCATAGCAGCAACAAGACAAGACGTACACCAAAGTCCTTATAGATACTTTTGCCTGATGTGCTCTTTTTTAAAAAAATTTCATCATTGTGGCCAACATTTATTGTTTCTCTCCAACCCATTTCCAAAGAAAGTGATCATTTCTCTCATGTAGAATAGATAGTTTACTGGTTTGAAAGATTAATATGTTGATGTACTTTTGAGATCTCAAAGCCATTTGGTATATATGTTGGGGACAATACCCTCAGTTTACAATCTGTAGTGTTTTTTTGTACCATCATGGTAGCAAATTGGCAAAATTAAAGCCTTTATCACAAATTAGGGGAAAACTATTTAACTGTGTTGAACTTCTTCCTCAGAAGCAGAAACTCTAAGCTCAGGTCCTTTTTTTTCTCTCTCCCTGGATAAATAAAACTTCAGGTCCGGTATATACATACGTCCACACCTCTTACATCCCGAATGCCGTCTGTCTCGTGAGGTTTAACCCGTGCCAGTCACAACTAACCTCTCACCCTCGACAATCTCTCAGGGACACTCCCTGCTTGATTAGATTTCCTGCTGCAGGAGAAAACTGACAGAAACATGGCGGTGGAAACTAGTCGGTCCAAAGGAGAGAGGCGAGCGGAGAGGTAGCGGGTATGTGCACCTTCTTCCACTTCGTCCTCTTCGTTTGAGAATATAGGTCATAAAAACACACTCTGCATGTGTGTGTTCAAATGATTTCAGCAGAGGAGATCTGAAGTTTGAGTCACCTTTTTAACTGTAGCAGCAGGAGTCTAGCATCAAATGAATGGAAGATTATCTCGTATGCTGACGATGTTTTCTTTATCTACGAAATCCACAAAGTGCTTCACCCAGAATAGTTCGTTTTTACACATCAACTATTTCAGATTATTCATTGAACACAATCCTGCCACTTAACCACAACAGGTTTTAGATAGTTTTATTATTTTTATTAAAGGTGAGTTAGATGGTAAATGTTTTTATATTGTCTGCAACTGTTAACACTCTTATGGGTTTGCACTTAAGCTCAATTCCTAGTCTAAAATCAATGCAGTTCTGAACTCTAAACATTTTTAAAAGGCACATTTTCTTCTTCAACCTTCAACAACAACTGTGATTGACCTTATTACTGCACAGGTTACTCAAAGATTAAATAAAACAACATACATGCAGCACGTGGCCTAAATTCAATGTTGCACAATATAACAAGACAATACAATAAAATGTAATGTGTTCAAGAGATAAAAGAGGTTAAAATCTGACCCTTCAGCCTGACCGGTGCTCCAATCACAGGTTATTAAGGACGTAGAAAATGAATCATTAACCGCATCACGTTGAGCAATACTTTCCACTACAACAGATTATCTAATCCTTACATAAATCGTAGCAGACTCCCGTTGAGCGTCAGGGTTCTCGGCCAAACCAGTGCAGAGTCCCGCTGAGTTCACAGCTCACATGTATCACATCAGAACTAATGATGGATTGGACTGCATCACGTTAATGTTTTATTTTTTCCCCCAAATCGTCGGAATTGAACAGCAGGAGGAGAATTCTTCGTTTTTCCACCTGCAGGGTGTGTGGATGTACTGTAGGTTTCCTCCCAGGCCTGTGTTGTTGCACTTTACTGTAAATCAGCCTCTCCAAACACATGTTGCTTTTTCAGCCCTCGTACATACAGTAAACCATGTCGTGATTCATTATACACACTCTTTCCAGTCTGGGCTTTATCCCACACCCAGCGCAAAGTATTGCAAACCCCCTCTGGTCGACATTAGCCATTCTACTGAACTGTTGTTGAGCAAATCCATCATATAATTGCAGTTTGAGGCCAAATCTTGGACATTTTTGCTATTAACTTTCAGCACACATACATTCTCATAAAGTAAGTCGTCCGTTCGGGTAGGTGCTGTACTTCTTATTAAATTCATGTAAAAGATGATGTTGTTAATGGCTGTTGTAATGTAATTAAATAGCATTATTATCACTGGTGTGTTAGATAAAAAGCCAAGAAGTCCTCTGGTAGGGTTTTATGTTGGATTCTGATTGGCTCATTCAATAAGGAAGTAAATAATCAAGTCATTAATTGAATGTTGTGACACAATATTTCTCATTGAAATAATAGAAGTGGACTTCAACACCCCAAAAAGCGATCCAGGATTTCAGCGTCCGTCCTCAGATTCCCTCATATTCAACATTCTTTCTTGATCCAGTTTGCTGGATCCTATTGTGTTGTTTACTGACGATTGTGCTGTTTTCACAGCAACTAGTCAATTACCAAACTTGGCCTGATGTGCTCTCTGCAGTGAGAAAGACATTTGAGGTGATTCTCGTGTTACAGGCTGTAGCAGACCATCAAGACGTTTCTCACAAACAACTTCAGTAATTGCTGACAGAGTGAGTTCCTGTCAAGGTCATTACCTGACATTACCTCTCGCCATTCCGACCCTTTTGAACGAGCCCTCCCTGTGGAACGAGTCTTTTTGCCTGGATTTGTTCAGTCGATGGGGAATGTCGTGATAGGACGTTATTAGTGGAGGAGGCTGTGATTGGAGCGTATCTGTGTGTCATTGGTTTTCTACTGATTAGAGACAAAAACTGCCTTCCTCTGCTGTTGTGGTTTGTCAATATGGCCTTTATTGACTCATTGGATCCTCGCCTGCTGCTCGTGAGCAATTATATATATATTCTATGTCTATTTGGGCAAGACGCTGAACTGGTATATGTGACTGATCATGTAAATTCATGCATCTATAGGACAAGTGGTTAAAATGTGTGAATAAGTGAAGGTACCAGCTCATAGATGTTGAACTTTGACTTCAGAACGACACAAATCAACTTTCTGCTCTGCTTTCTTCACCCACTTATAAATTGAGGAGACTTGTCATATAAAGAAACAAGCTCATGGACTTCAGTCAGGCAGTCGGTGGTGTTGTTGATGTTAAATGTCTAGTTGACATGAACCATGATCCCACTGCCATGTTTCACTGGGTGCGCTGGTGATTGTGTGTACGTGTTAAGTGTTTTCATTCAAACAGCTGCTGTTCAGATTTATTTAAATCTGCAAGGTCAGAGGATGTGACAGAGCAAAGTCGAACACAGGTTTAACTAACACTCAGTACGTTATTCAAGATATTCAATTGACCTACTTTACTGGGCCATTTTCATTAGGATTGCAACGCATCGCTGGAAAAATCACATGCAAGGCTTTTATTTGAGTCCGCTTTTTGAATTGTGTCTTCATTTACTCTGAAATGGCCCTCTAAGCCGGTGGTTCCCAAACTCTTTAATCTGGAGAACAAACGCAGATTGCTTCCAAGAAAGGCTGTGGATTCACATTACTTTACTGGGGAAAAGCAGGGAGATAAAAGTCAGATACTTTTTGTAAGCACATGGGTAAAACAAGCATTGAACCACAAGAAAACTCCAAACAATTATCAAACTTTGGTTGTTTACACTTTTACTTCTCAACTTTTCTGGTCAAAACTCAACATGGAATCTGATCGGCCAAAACATGAAGCCAAACTGCTCTTAGCTTTCATTTTCTCTTCCTAAAGATTCTCACCCTGTGTTTGTATTTTTGAAACGGGTTGTTGTGGATATTGGTGCTACGTTGGCTGGCTGGTCTCCACCCTGAGGCACTGACCCACTTCTCTAAAATCTGGCCGTTGTTTCGGGCCCCTTGATGGTCCGTCCCAGAGCGTTGGTGGTTTTCATGCTCGAGTGTGTCAGTCTGTCACTGTGTCAGTGTGTCACTGTGCGCTGCGGCCAAGTGACACAGTTTGCGTGCAACATCCTGTCGTCAATCTCTATCTGACACGCACACGCACACAAAACACACACACTTGGGAAATGTGTTGATGGACACAACAAAGCGGCCTCTGACTCGGAGCACAAGTGGCTCCCACCCTCTGCGCTCTACTGTACTTTAATCCAACCTGACAGGAGAATCAACCTTTGACCCCTGAGGTCAATGACCGTGAGATCCAGACACACAACAACAGGAAGTGTGCGGTTTGCCTTTTTTTCCTCACTCGCTGTCTCTCTCTCAGCTAAATCAGGCCAACAGACGCTAGTCAGCACAAGCAGCAGAGCTTGGGAGTGGCCACGGCACGACACACCACACCGCTCGGCCCCAGCTGACTGCAGGAATACACAAAAAAACACTTCCTCCACAACATGAAGGATCTCATTATCCGTTTTTATGTTGCTGGCATGGTTTTGTGTATCGCCCTTTTGGAGATGCCTAATAAATACAACAAAGCAGGATCAACATTTTGACCCATGAGACCAATAAAAATTAATTTCTTCAAATGCAGTGTATTTCCAAATAGTCAAAGTAATGACAATTCTCTCATAGTAACACATTAACTTGAATAATTAAAAAAAAAATTCTGCAAGTTACTGTTATATAAGCTGATGTTTTCTAATTAGCAGGAACCAGTCCACAATAGAAAGGATGTCAATTGTCCAACTATCCATCTTCTAATCCATTTTATCCATCTCAGGGTGGCAGGGAGCTGGACTTGATCCAGGCAGGGTTCAACCTGGACGGGTGAAAATTCCCACAAGCCCAGAATCAAACAGAAGATACACTCACTTTTTTAATTAAATGTCATATTCATTGAAAGCAGTTCATTTAACAGCATCCAAACAATAATATTTAAATTCCAACTGACTTTCAGTTCAGGAACATAATTCTTTCTTTTTTCTTTTTTAAAGCTATGTTGAATAATCGGCCTAGTTATTCCAAGTCATTGGGATTTATGGTCAAAGGTCATGAATCTTAATGAGACACTGAAATTCACTTCCTCAAAACATCTTAAACACACTCTCCAACATAAACCACATTTACTAAAACAAGAACCCTTGACAGAAAATCCTCTTAAATCAAGGTTATAAATCAAAACGTCAAGAAGTACATTTAATAAGTGGTCTTGTCCAGGTGCCTGTTGGTGGGATGCTCGAGGCCTCGCCTGATATGAGGTCGACAAAAATCTATTATTAAGTTTCACTGTAACTTTGAGGTAAATAATGATCACAGATCACAGAGGGGGGCTCTGGGGGGAAAAGAAATTGGCAAACAATGCCTTGAAGCAAAGTCCATGGAGACAAGTGAGCTCAGAGGATGGTACACGCAATGGAGAACGCCCCCAAACATCCCTGAGTGGACATGTAACATTTTCCAAAAAATGTATTGAGTTTCTAGGCCAGCGTGGGCGACACAGAGAAAAATAGAGTCTTGTCATGACATCTTGGTGAAGCTGAGCAAGGAGGGATCCTACTGGGTGTGTTCCTGCCGTTCGTCTGGGGGGTATTAGCCAGGCGGGAACATGATCCCAGGGGCTGCGGAGCATCAGAAGCCATTAAAGGGAGGTGAAGAAAAACAGAGCGCAGCCTCTGGACAGTTTCACTGGGAGGACATCGTGGAGTAAGGGAAGCGAGGAATGAGGGAAAGAATGATTGTGCTCCTCACGATAAGGCAGCTAAAAACAGGGAACAGACTAGTACTAGATTGCTACTCAAGGAGAAAGAATGCAATAATATTTTGGGTTGGATTGATTGATTTGGCTCGTAGAAAGGAAACACAAGCACTCCGAGCCATTGACACTCTTTGAAATGACTCAACTCTCCATTAAAGAGTTCAAACGTCAGCAGGTAATCACACACAGCATCCATATAAAATGCAGTGCTAATGCGAAACGACCTTTTGGCAGATCTCCGAGGACCGCCTAGTGTTAAACTGGGAAGCTCGTGGGTTCGTTGTGAAGCGAGGTGGAACCAGCACTCACGGTGAAGTCATGGTTGCTTCCAGGATGAGAACATGTGAGAACAGCTGCAGCCGCTGACCTCGTCCTCTGGCCCGCGCCGCTGCAGCCCTGCCGCTTACACAACCCCAGCTGTGAGAACTCTGGTTTGGCACCGAAGGCCCACATCGCCACACCGTTGAAAAAGAAGCAAGTGTATTATCTTCTTGAAGCGCGCAGGCTGAAAAATTGGGCTGTTATGGGGGAAAAAACCCAACGTAAATCACCTTCAGTTGGCCACTAACTATGAAAATCAGTCATAATCAAAGGAACCGACTTGAGTCATGGTGGGACCGTGACGGGCAGGAAAATGCTCAGCATCGACCAGCATCCCGCTTCTCAACCCCGTCTGCCCTCACTGAAATCTCCACCGTCAGCATGTTGAACGACACAAACACACACGAGCACATGCAGAGTGCAGATTGTCTCCAGATGTCTAATTGGAGGGAGACATAAATAGGGTAACAATAGAGGGGGTGGTCATTGTATGTGTTGTTCATTTAAAAGTTGAGGTGACTCTTTTCTTATATAGTACGTAGTGGTACATACTATATACCACCTTCCAACTTCACTATGACCATAAACCTTAATGTAAATGTAAAGTGTACAGGAAATTACCTGCAATCTGTTTCTGGCTCTGGAAACATGCTTTATAGGATGTGTGTGTGTGTGTGTGAGTGATGGGGAGAACGAGAGCGGTCATTTAGCAGTGGCCTTGAGAGCAGGTTACTTTCTGGCTGGAGCACAGTATTAATGATGGGAGTGCAGGTCGGTGCAGTTGATCCTATCTATGGCGCTCATTCGTTTTA